>JAULBY010012470.1:0-23193 GCA_032358315.1 Ophiocytium majus | reverse complement strand
CTAGAATAGAAACAAGCAGTCAACGCTGAATGTTCCAACATGTAGGTGTTCTCACATGTAACCAAGCATGCGTGCATCCATGCTCAGCAGACAGGCTCAGAATCCTGTCACCGTGCATGGCAAACACACGCAATAACAAGCGCAGCAGTTGTTGCAAACCCCCAGTGGTGGCCACTCCCCCCAAAAGAAGGCTGCCACAAGTGCAACACAAACCTTGCCGGGCTCACTACACTGCTGCTGAGGCTGAGGCCCCCTTTGGCATATTTTTTTATTGCACCTGTCTCCTGTACGTGCGCAGTTGGCGTGTTAAGCACATGGGCACAGAAAGTGTGGTACTCTTTATGGGAGCAGCAACGTACTGCCCACACATGGCTTGACGAGGCTCATTAGCAAAGGAGTCCATGGATAAGGGAGGTTTATGGAAACATAAAGTTCCCTTATCCATAGATGCCATTGCACGTTAGCACTTGCAACAAAACGCGTGTTGGCGCTTGCAAGTGCTCACAGCACCAATGGTGCCGCCGCAATTGCAAGTTAAGCCGTGGACGCCTAGGGCGCTTCCGTGCCTCCCGGAGGCTCCACACCGTCGAGGTTAGCCCTCCAGGTGCCATGCGAGCCAAAGACAATGCAGGTTCTGGCTTGCAAAGACAAAAAAATGCAAAACGAATTGCACGCTGTGCTCAGCACCAGAGTGCCTGTAGTGCCCATGCGCACGCACAGCTTCGGTGCCGTGGACATGGGCGGCAGGCACCGCACAACGCCACACCAGAGCCACCAGCACCAGGTGTGACTGCTGCCACAGCGGCACTATCAGGTGCTGCCATCGCCCGGCCTGCCAACGCCGCTGCCGCCTCCCTCTGCAGCGAGCGCCGCTTCGGTGCCAGCGCGCAAGGCATAGTTGACGTTGATGTTGAAGTTGAGTGGGTGCATCGCCGCTGGCCAAGGCAGAGTTGAAGTTGGGGTCAAAACTTCAACTGGGGGTGCAGGACGGCGTGCTCGCGGTCCGAGCGCAGCGCCAGCAGCAGGCGCCGGCACGGGTCGAGGAAGTGCTTGCCCGGGTCGCCGGGCACCCAGGCTTCCTCCGGAATGAGTAGCTCGCTGACGCCCGTCAAGCGGCCGGTGGCGTGGGATATCATGGCCATGCGCTCCAGAAGCGCCCACACACACTCCGCAAACCCCTCACACCGCTCACACGCCCACTCCATTTCACCGGCCGGCCCGGCTGTTGCTGCGGCGCCGGCGGCTGTGCCTCCGGCGGCTGCGGCAGAGGTGGCGGCCACCGCAGCCCCTGCAAATGCCCCCGCATCAGCACCGCAAGCGCCTGCTGCACCATCTGCGGGGCCGAACAGCACCTGCAACGGCGGCGGCAGCCTGCAGCCGCACGCATCAATGTGCTTCCAGAAGTTGCGGGTGCACGTGTGCAGGGGGAGCCAGGCCGACTTGGTGCGGAAATAGGGGTCCGCACCGCTGCTCAGCAGCAGACACAGCTGCTCTTCATCGCCGCGCGCCGCCGCGTGCGACAGTGCTGTGCCTTTGGTGCGGTCGCATGGGTCGTTGATCACGGCGGTAGAAGTGTGCTCAGCAGCACTGGCAGCAGCGCCAGCGCCGGCGTCGGCGTCGGGAGCGGCAGCGGCAGCGGCGCCGGCAGCCGCAATGACTGCGTGCGTCGCTTGGCGGTTGCCGGTGATAATGGCGGCAGACAGCAGGCGGTTGCCGTCGACATTGCCACCTGTGTACGTGCCACGAAACGTTATGTCCGTCGCCAGCTCAGGGTGCGCTGCCAGCCCAGTGTTGAAGTCGAAGTTGAGGTTGGCAGTGATGGCGGTGTCGCAGCTCTGCACCAGCTCCGGCGGCAGCCTGCAGAGGGGCAAGAGACCGCGAGGACACACCGCAGGAATTGCGGGTGCATCATGGTCACATGCGGCCCGAAGTATGTGTACACGTCCAGAAAGGGGGGTCATGTGCGCACCGAGAACCGTTTGGCAAAGTTGAAGTTGGTATAGTAACTGCGCCAGGAGAAGTTGAAGTTTGTGTAGTACAGAGACGTGGGGTCATATGCGCACCGGCACGAACTACGAGCCGCCTAATCTGGTGGGTAGGGTGCGCTCAGCAGTGAGACGTGTTTGTTCGCAGAAAGGGTGGGCGCCAGCACTGGGCACCGCTGGGGGAGTCGACGGCTAGTTCTCAATGACCAGCTCCAGTATGCAGCGCTGTAGTACAATCGGCAGCATCCGAAGCCAGCGAGATACACAACACACACGGTTGCGGTTGCACTATGACACTTGCATTACAGCACCCAGACAGACAAACGGCCCCCTGAGGCGCCGCGACTGCAAGCGACACCACCACAGATCACTGACGGTGCGAAGGCAGGCATGTGCATGTGACGACGCGCCTCAGTCGCAGCCTCCTTTGAATGATGCATGTGCACACATGGAGGGCTCTCTGCTGCTGTCCAAGACACTTACCTACTGCCTGTGGGCAGCTCTGGCGGACCCCAAGTAGGCTGCTCAGCAGACCAATCACGCAGAACTGGCTGCTGCGGCTGCGGCTGCTGCGGCTGCGACTGCGGCTGCAGCTGCGGCTGCTGTGGCTGCAAAACCGGCGCGGGCGAGACTGTGCCAGGTGCCACCGCAGCAGCTGCTGGCGTCACAGTGGATGGCAGCTTCGGTGCACAGTAGGTCCACTTGACATCGCTGCCCGCCTGAGATTCAAGCCAGTCCATGTTGCGCTGGCTGGTTTCACAGGTGTCGGCTTTGGAGCCTGGCTCCAGCCTGCGCGCACAATAGCACGCGCAGACACAAAAGGGCCGTCCCAAGCAGCTGCGGCACCCTCTGCTGCAGACACAGCTGCGTCCGGGGATTAGCGCCCCCCCCCCCCCGCACCTCACAACAAAGCAGCACATCTGGCACATCAACAGGGTGCCGCGCAAAACGACTGCCACAGTTGCGCGGCCACTCTGAAGCATGCGCACTTGGCACTTACAGGACATGAAAATGAAATATGAAGCGTTTTAAAACCTACACAGATGTGACAAGATACGGGAGTTTTGCCAGCCTCTCAGGCTTTTGCACTGGGCAGGGGTCTGGACCGGCGGTCACTCTTCCTCACCTTACAATCTCCATGCAACCGTGCGCACGCGCAGGGCACCACCCCAGGGACTTCCGCACAGACTCCCATAGGAGGCCTGGCTGTGCAGGCCTCGAGAATTTGACTACAGCGCCAATGACTGTGGCAGTGTCGGCTGTCTGCACAGTGTCGCAGCAGAGGTGCACACCAGTGATTGCGTGGGGTAGAAGCACAACGTGTCAGCAACGGCCGTGCTATTTTTCAAGGGAGGAAGCACGACTTCTCGCTTGCCCTATGAGCCAGCGTTCTAACACAAAAAAAATGAAACCGTCAGCACAGCTTGTTTGCTGCCGTTGCTACATACACACACCAGTACCAACACCAGCAGCAGCGGCACCAACGGCGCCATGGCAGCAGCAGCAGCAGCAGCAGCAGCAACAACAACGCTCAGCTGCATGATGACGTTGTGAAACATGACACATTCGCGCTGCCATGTACAATTTTGAAGGTATCCAGTACTGTCGTTTTAGGCATTGCCCGCACTTGCCTTGCGCGGGTATGCCACTTTCAGCCTCACAGGCTCGCTCTCAGCCGCAGACTTCCGCCGCTTCGCCCCTCCACTGTAACGTCCGACCAAAACGGATTGCTGTCCAGCTGTGACTCGGTGTGACTGCAGCAGTCACAGCGCACCGGCAAACCTGGCTGCAGCAGCAGCACCTGCACCGCAGCGCCATTCTTCAGGCGGTCGAAGCTTTCCACGGGGCGGCCGTCGTGGCGCTTGTAGCGCTTGTAGCGCATGACTTCCTCGCCAGGAGGTCCACTAGCCGAAGGCTGCTGCGCATGCCCTGCCGCCGCAGCATCAGCAGCAGGCTGAGGCGATGTTGCTGCTGAGCCTGTTGCTGAATGGGCGCCGGCCGACGCTTCCGCGGCCGACGCTTCCGCGCCTGGCGCTGCGACAGTTTGGGGCAGCGGCAGCGGCTGCATGCTCTGCTGGCATCCCGTGAATGGCGTCAACATCGGGAGTGGTGTCGTGCCTCACACGCGCAGTCATCATGATGCATCAAAATCTGAACAACAACAGCAACATAGCACATGATCGCGGATCGTTCGCGGAGCGTTCCGCACACCTCCCGGTTTGATCCCCTCTCTAGTTGTCGGGCGTACACAACGCCAGCGATTGAACGAGCGGACGCGCGGCTTCTGAACAAGCAGTGAGAACGCCAGCATCACTGACTGCAGCGGGTACACGACCTCAACAGCGGCAGCCGTGTCACCAGCACCTGCCATTGACAACCGAGGGCAGTGACACGCCCTCTTAGCACTCCCGGCTGCAGCAGCAGCGCCAGGAGTGGAGGCAGCAGCAGCAGCGCCAGGAGTGGAGGCAGCAGCAGCAGCGCCAGGAGTGGAGGCAGCAGCAAAAGCAGCCGCCGCCGCCTCCGCATTGCAGCGTGATGAAAGGTTACCACTGTGCACGCATTGGTACCTGTGCTGCTCCTGGGAGTGCGCAACTGCTGTGGGGACTGTGAGGCGCAGCCAGTAGGGGGGCGGGCTGCTTGTCAGAGCCGCATCGCTGCCTCAAACGAAGTGACACTGCTATCCACCTGGTCTCGAAAAGCAAGGGTACAAAGCATGTCGCGGGCAGGCTACAAGAATGTTGTGGTGCATTTCTAAAGACGCGCATTTGTAGGAAGCAGGTGCATTGGCAACACCAGGCAGGATGATGGGTCACTGTGTGGCGTGCGAGTGCGCGTTGTATACACTGCAGTAGAGCATACAGCGGAGTCAGTGGCAGCAATGTCGGCAGCGCACAACATCATCACCGCATGCCGCACACCGGCATATGGTTTGCATGTGGGTTTGTCACGTTGTGCTTGCTGGCACATGCTGTGCATGGAATCCACGCGCAGAACAAGCACAGCAGTTGTCGGACGCCCCACCGCCACCCCCAAGTGGGCTGCCAGTGCGACGCCAGCCTAGATGGGCTCACTACAGCCCTGCCAGGACCGCCCCATTGGCACCGCTCTTTGGCCGCGGTAGCACCTCTGGCACATGGTAGCTACAGCTACCACATGGCTTGGCCGGGCGCGCTAGCAAAGGAGTGTATGGATAAGGAAAGTTTATGCAAACATAAAGTTTCCTTATCCATAGACGCCCTTGCACGTTAGCACTTGCAACACAGCGCGGGTTGGCTCTTGCAGATGCCAACAGCATAAACAAGAAAAAGAGCAGCACGCATGGTGCCTCCGCAAATACAACTTGGCCCACACCTGGGGTGCTTGCACGACACCACAACTGTAGGGCTTGAACCCTCCAGGTACCATGCCAGCCGCACAAGATGGCGCAGGTCTGGTTCAACAAAAAGCAATGTGAAAAACGTATCACACGCTGCACGCGCAACTAGAATGCCTGGTTGGCTAGCCCCCACAGGCATACAGAGCTAGCGTGCCGTGCACTGCAAGTACATACAGTGCACCTGTATGGAGCCCATCCGCCGCCATATGTGGCACTAGCACTGCTGCCAGTGCTGCCGCCGATCGCACCACCTGTGGCAGCAAAACCACCAGCACCGTGGTAGAGGTATAACTGCTGCCGCAATGGCGCTCTCACGTGCTGCCGCTGCCGAGCCCGTTAATGCCGTCCTCTCCAGCGAGGGCCACTTCGGTGCCACTGCTCAAGGCATAGTTGAAGATGAAGTCCAAGTCCAACTCCATGCTGGTGGTGTCCCGGACAAGGTCACCTGCGCCCTCCTCCGCAGCAGAAACCGCATCGTCACCGCCGCCGATTCGGAAGACAGCGTCGACTTCCCAGTCGCTGTCTTGCTTCACGCGCCTGGCGCGCTCGACCTCCCAGCGAAACACCTTGAGCAGGCGCCGGCTGTCCAAGTCAAAGTGCTTGCCGGTGTCACCGGGCACCCACAGCTCCTCCGAAAACAGCACCTCGCTGTCGCGCGCCACGCCGCCCTCGCGGTGGAAAATGTCCGCCATGTAGTGGAGCAGGCTCCGCACGCAGTCTGCAAACCCTTGGCAGCAGCGGCACTGCCACTCGACGGTGGCGTGCGCGGCATCGCCGGCTGCGGCCGGGGCGGCTTCGAGCAGCGGCTGCAGCTGCGGCGGCAGGCTGCAGCGGCACGGGTCCATGTGCTTTCTGAAGAACGATATGCAGGTGTGCATCGCGAGCCAGCCCGACCGTGTTGCCACGTAGGGGTCCGCACCGCTGCTCAACAGCAGATGCAACAGCTCTTCATCGCCGCGCGCCGCCGCGTGGAAGAGAGCCGTGCTCTGGATGCGGTCGGATCTGTCGTTGATCACGGCGGTAGAAGTGTGCTCAGCAGCACTGGCAGCAGCGCCAGCGCCGGCGTCGGCGTCGGAAGCGGCAGCGGCGCGGGCAGCCGCAATGACTGCGCGCGCCGCTTCGCGGTTGTCGGTTATGATAGCCGCAGACAGCAGGCGGTAGCCATCGCCCTTCCTGTCGGTATAGACGGCGCGGAAGGTCATGTCAGTCGCCAGTTCAGGGTGTGCCACCAGCTCCATGTTGAAGTTGAAGTTGAAGTTGAGGTTGGCGTGGGGCGACGTGATGGCCGCGTGGCAGCTGTGCACCATGTCTGGCAGCTGCTGCAGCCTGCGCAGGCGCAACAGACCGTGCGACAGACAGCAGGCAGTGCGGTAGCCTCTGGGTATGTGCGGCTGAACTTGCTGTGTCGCACCGTTGCTGCCCCACAGTGGGACAAAGACAGGTCATGGGCACCATGCCACAGCGCTGATTGTGCCAAGTCAGGCATGTGTAGGTGAAAAACACTTGTGAATAAACTGGCGGGATACGCCTGCAGCTGCCTTCAAATGCATGGGTACCGTTCCTGCGGAGGGCTGCCCGCCATGCTTACCTACTGCCTGGGCGCAGCTCTGGTGGCCCCCATTTGGGCTGCTCGGCGGAACCATCGCCCAGGTTTTGCAGGTGCTGTTGAAGCTGCTGCGGCTGCGGCTGCTGCGGCTGCGGCTGCTGCGACTGCTGCGGCTGCGGCTGCTGCGGCTGCGGCTGCAGCAGCTGCTGTGGCTGCGAAACCGACGCGGGCGGACCGGCGCCCGGTGCCGCCGCCGCAGCTGCTGGCAGCACAGTGGATGGCAGCTTCAGTGCACAGGAGCCCCAGACAACACTGGTGCCTGACTGGCAGGCCAGCCAGTCCCTGTTGCGCTGCAGCACGTTGGTTGCATTGGCGCCGGCATTGGGGCCCGTTCCCAGCCTGCGCACACAATAGCACGCGCGGACACCGAAGCTCCGTGACAACCGAGCTGCCATGCCCTCTGCTGGAAACATAGTTGCGACGCATGTCAGGCACACATCAAGAGAGTGTCGCACACAACGAGTGCCACAGCTGTCACGGTTGTGTGGTCTCATGTGCACTGCGCACCTGCAAAACACTAAAACAAGCTGTTTCTTTATGGTACTGTAACAAATGTGACAACATACGGGAGTTTTGCTACCCCTCAGTCAGGCGTGTGCACTAGGCAGGTGTTCGGACCAGTGGTGATTCTCCCTCACCTTGCAATCTCCATGCAATCGCGCGCGCGCGCAGGGCACCACCTCAGGCACTTGCGCAGAGCCTCCCATAGGTGGCCCGGCTGTGCAGGTCTCGAGAACTGAGCTACAGCGCCGATGACTGTGGCAGTGCCGGCTGTCTGCAAAGTGTGGCACCAGAGCGCACCAGTGATTGCGCGGGGTAGAAGCACAGAGTGTGAGCAACACATGTGCCATGTGTTTTCAGGGGCTGAAGCAAGTCTGTTCCCTTGCCTGGTTGCGGTGAGCAAACGCTTGCAAGAAGAGACATTGAAACTGAAACCGACAGCACAGCTGCTTGCTTCCATTGGGACACGCACCACCACCCAACAGCAGCAGCAGCAGCACCAGCTCCAGCAGCGGCAGCAGCAGTAGCAGCAGCAGCGGCAGCAATGCCCAACTGCATGAGGGCATTGTGGAATACTTCCTCCGACTCATATTACTTGCAACATTTTGTTTGCGTGTGCATAGCTCGCCAGCACAGCCTGAGCCTTGGCTGCCTATGCAATTCCTTTACCGCCAGAAAGCCCGCTTCAGCTGCTTTGATCTGAGCTATGTTGCTAAGAAACGGTTCAGAAACCGTATTTTTAGCTCAAATTGAGGTTCGGGAACCCTGATTTTCAGCGATGGGAAATCCACCAAAACCTGTAAAATTCGAGGAGGCGGGGGGCAGGCTGCAAGAACCACCGTTTGAGAAAGTGACTCTACCGCGCGACACAGCTCGTGGCGTTGCGCGGCGGCTGTAGCGCTGTTGTTGCTACAGACCGGCTACACGTGCACAGCCACTGGGCCCGTGCTTGGGCATGCTCTAGGTGGCGAGAACTGGGGCCGCAGCCGACCCTGCAGTTTGGCGAGGCATTAGAGGCACTGTAGCAGCCCGCGAGCGTGGTGGCGGCGGCGCTGTGCATAACAGGTGGCTCTGGTGCCATGTGCGGCCCGCCCACGGATAGCAGTGGCGTTGGCACACGGAAGTGCTGGTGAGTGTGTCCGTACAGGATGTGGGTGGCTGCCTTCAACGGTGCCTGCGGGCCAACTGCGCATCTTGTTGTTTGGCGTCGCTTGCGGGGGGGGGGGGGGGCTGCGACACACAGCTGCCAGACTCGCGCGCCCGCTTAGGACAACCTAGTGAAATGATGTACGGATAGGTGACACGCATGGGAGGCCTGGTGCACCTGTGTGGTGCCTGAGTGCATGCGGCCGCAAGTCGGGGGGGCGGCAGCGTTATTGCCCTTTCGCGTTGCTCAACAACCCTGAAATGAGCGGTAAAATGCAGTCGACGAACCGCTGCCCTCGCCGACACACGAGTGCTACCGTAGTGAACGAAGTATGTTTCCCGCACAATCATGGCATGCTGTACATGTTTGCGATGCTCATCACTGGCGAATGCCGCCGATAACACCACAAAACAAAATGTCCAAAACGTGTCGCAAGTAGTTTTGGTCGGATGAAGTATGAAGCCTTTGTACTGCCATGTACGGCTACGAAGGTATCCAGTACTGTCGTTTTAGGCCTTGCTGCCAAACTTACCTTGCACGGGAACACCTGCTTAAGCCTCACAGGCTCGCTCTCAGCCGCTGTCTTCCGCCGCTTCGCCCCCACCCCGTTTGAGCCATTGCCCGCGCGCTTTCCCGCCTTGTTCGCAGCGGCGGCAGCGGTAGCAGCTGCGTTTTCAGCGACTCTTACCCAGAAGTCATCGCTGTCCAGCTGCGACGCGGTGTGGCTGCAGCAGTCACAGCGCACGGGCAAACTTGGCTGCAGCAGCAGCACCTGCACCGCAGCGCCATTCTTGGTGCCTTGGAAGCTCTCCACGGGGCGGGGTCCGTCGCTGCGCTTGTACCGCATCACTTCCTCGCCACCAGGTGTACCAGCCGAAGGCGCATGCCCTGCCGCAGCAGCATGGTGCGCTGGGGCAGCAGCCGATGTTGCTCCTGAGGCTGCGGAATAGGCGCCTCCCGACGCTTCCGCGCCTAGCGCCGCGACAGCTTGGCACAGCGGCTGCGGTTGTATGTCCATGACGCTGGCGGCGCCCCTGATGCCGTGCACGGCGTCAACGCAGGGAGGGTGGCGTGTCTCACGCATCAACATGACAACAGCAACTTATTGCACACAGTGGGCGCGGACAGCTCGCGGAACGTTCCAGGGCAACATTTTGCGCAATTGTACACAGCGCTCTCTGCCACCAGCTTGCACACACAGGCTGGATGCTTCACAGCGACACAAAGCAGCAACTGGTGAGCGCCAAGAACGGCAGGAGCAGGCGGACGACGCCTCCGTTGGCGTCGTCTTGCTGCTAGCGGGCTGCACACATTGGACGATTGTCTGCTCAGCAGCAACAGCGTTGATGTTCACAACCAGGCCTGCATGCAGGCCAGGCAGTGCTGTGGGAGGCACGTGCTCAAACACCTTCAGTGCGGCCACTCTGATCACGGCGGCATCAGCGCAGCTGCTGTCGCGCTGTGGCACTGAGCACCTTGCCTACAAGAACTGGTTTGCTTGTCTGCAAAAAACAAGTTACAACCGCTTTTGTTTGGTGCCAAAATGGCGCCAATCAGAGCAGTGCGGCGGCTGTGCTGGGTCACAGCTGCAGCGGCATCTGCTGCAGGTGCTGCCGCAACTGCCGCCTCCAATGGCCCTGGTCTTGTGGGTGCTTTGGGTGAGCCAGTTGTGCCCTTCGATGGATCTACTCCTCCAGCCAGCAAAAGCCCTGGCGCAGCAGCGGCGGCAGCGGCATCTGCACCAGCAGCAGTAGCGGCAGCACCAGCAGCAGCAGCAGGAGCGCCACCAGCAGCAGCAGACCCACCGAAAACTCGCCCACCGCACTTGGTGCTGCCGGCAGCAGCAGCGGACGAAGCGCATGCAGCAGCAGCCGCAGCAGAGGCCCAGCCAGCAGCAGCGTCAACCGCCATGCCAGCGATTGAGCCAGCGGGTGCAGCGGTGGCATCAGACGCAGGAGAAGCGGAAGCAGTAGCAGCGGGAGCAGGCGCAGGAGCAGCTGCGGAGAGGAGACCCACAAAGTGGTGTGCGTGGGGCGTTCCAGGCGAGCCACATGGATATCTGTGCTGCTCCTCGGACTGCACCAGCTGTGGGGCGGCGGACTGTGATGTGCAGCCGGGGGGCGCGGACGGCTGCTGCCGGAGCCGCATCGCCGCCTCAAACAAGGTGAACATTCTAGTGTTATGAGCCGGCCTCTGTCGGCGGCTCACGCCTTGCGGTGCGGGGGTCGGGCCGGCTTTGGCCGGCTTTGGCTGCTGCGCGTGAGCTCGTGCTCAGCACACCTGCGGCGTGCTCTCACGCAGCTGCCGCTTCGTCGCCTCAAACAAGGTGACACTCCCAATTCGCCTTGTTGCGAAAAGAGAGGCTCAAAAAGCTGTTGGAAGCAGGGGTAGCAGCTGCATTGCTGCCTGGTTGAGAGGTGCGGCGCCCCTCCAGTTTTGTGCGGCAGCTGCGCAGCGCGCCGCTGCCAACAGCCAGTTGCCACCGGGGCCGGCGGGCTACTCAAACTACATCCTGGTAATGTTGTACCGGTATGTATTCCTGTTCTTGAAGTACCTGGTTGGTGTCCCCCCCTGCCCCCCTGTACCCCCCCCAGGCATGTGGACACGCCCCCTGCCTCCTCGCCCCCCAACGCCCCTACGAAACCGCTCTCGAGTCTCACCTGACGGCGCTGCTGGCGGAACTCATACGGGCGCGTGCGGCCCGCGGCCTGCCGCACACGCGCATATGGATGGTCGGCGACAGCACCATGCGCCACCAGGCCATGCGTGCATGCACGGCGCTCATGCGGCTCGCGGGTCTCGGCGCGGACCACTCCATAAACCCGGGGGTTCCCTCCACGTGGGCGTGCCCCGTGGAGCACGCGTGAGTATGTTTACCTCATACATACTTCGAAGTATTCACACACATACTTCGAAGTACACTGTTTATACATATTTGCTACTAGAAGTATTGAAGTGTAGCGCTCCTAGCCGCGTTGAGCACAAGTGAGTATTTTTGCACATACTTCGAAGGTACCATATGTGTACAGCGCTCCTGGGTGAGCTTTGATGTGTACGGTACCATATACTACAGTAGTACATACTTCTTCGACATGTATTCGTCAAAGTGTTTTCGGTACAGTATAGTACCACTGGTAGTGAGGTCATGCGGCGCGGACCACTCCATAAACCCGGGGGTTCCCTCCACGTGGGCGTGCCCCGTGGAGCACGAGTGAGCGGTATTTCGTTCCTGTGTGACAGTATACTTAAAAGTATACTGTACTTCAAGTCTGATTACATGTGTACAGCGTTCCTAGATGAGTATCCACATGCATGGTATCATACACTTCTGTACTGAGTAGCAGTGCGTGCACGGCATTCATGCGGCTGGCGGGTTTTGGCGCGGACCACTCCACAAACCCGGGGGTTCCCTCCACGTGGGCGTGCCCCGTGAAGCACGAGGGAGTTATTTTTTCTGCATACTTCCGAAGTATGTACACAACGCTCCTACATGTGTACTCACATATATGGTAGCAAATACTTCGACGTGTGTATACCTGTACAATAGTGCTGGTCGTGACCGTGTATGCGGCTGGCTGGGCTTGGCGTGGACCGCTCCCTACACCCGGGGGTTCCCTCGACGTGGGCGTGCCAAATGGAGCGCAAATGAGTACATTCAAAGTGCATCGTGCTGAGCATCGTGATCTGGTCGGCTAGCAACATGGGACAGGATGCTTGATGAGGCTTTTTCAAGTTGCACACGTCAAGTGCACAGGAATTGCCGTGCCCCAGGTGGCGCTTGATTATACTACGTACAAGTACTCAACTACTTGAAGTACGAGGTACTTTAGTTAGAGTAACACACCTGTGTTTACATGCTACATCTACCACATGCCATGTGCACAGAGCTTTCCGCGCCCCAGCTGGAGTCCAATGAAAGTACCTCAGTAATACTTCCGTAAATACTACACATCTTGTGAGGAGTTACTGGTGGTACATTAAATGCTCCTGGCAACGCTCTGCCCATGCTGTTGCCCACCTCGGTTGTCAAAAATCGTCACACCGGCGCAATGGGGTACTACTATTTTCATCTACTTGAACTTGTGGGCGTGCAACAGCCAATGCCATGCCAGCGAACATGAAGCCATGGCACATGCCCGGCGGCGCATGCATGTACACGAAGTCACAACTGTGTGCAAAAAAAAAAAAAGGTAGTATGTATACATGGCAGCATATGCTAGTGCCAACACTAGCTGAGGTGGCTCGCGGGGCTCTGTGCGGACCGCTCTATAAACTTCAGTTAATAAAATGGGTGCCAGCGATGGGACCATGTCCCGTGGAGCACGCGCCCATTGTTCTGCTGTGTATTGCATCCTACTATATTTCTATTAGAGTAGTATATGCTTCACGAAGTATACAGCTGTAAATGTCTTTCTCGCCATGTGTGCCTCGTGCGCAACTGTGTTCTGTTTTCCTTCTGTGCTGCGGATGCATGTATTAATACATACTTCGAAGTAGGTCTCTTACAGGTTATGTACTTGAAGTACATACTAGGCGTACCAGTAGTTGTTATTCATGTACTTCTGAAGTACCGGTATATTATATACCGTGTTCATGTACACTTCAGTATATAGTATATATTATACTTCACATGTACATTGGTGGTACTCACAATGTACCTGGCGATGCTCTGCCCATGCTGCTGCCCACCTCTGTGGCAAAACAACCCGTCGCATCGGCGCCATGGCGCACTGCCTCAACTGCCCCAACTCCAAGCCCTGTGTGTGTGTGTGACTGGACACACCAACTTCAACTCACCGTGCTGCTGCTGGTGCCCATGCTGCCGCCCATCTCTGTTTTCAAAAAATCGTTATACAGCGGCGCCATGGTGCACTACCTCAACTCGCCCGGCTTCAAGCCGTCGGTGCGAAACGCGGACATAGTGTACTTTGGCTGCGGCCTACACCTCATGCACCTCGAGCCAGCGCGGCCCACGGATTTGAGCCTTATGCACGTGTGGCTCAACTACGAGTCGCACCTCAACGCAACGGTGAGCTTCGCACGCGAGAGAGTTTTGAAGTTGCTATTTGAAGTTGGAACTTGTGCATGTTTGGCTCAACCATGAGATGCACCTCAACACAGTGGTGAGCTTGGTGTTGCGAGAGTTTTCTTGAAGTTAGTACTTGAAGTTGGCCCCCTGGACCTGGGCCTCATGCACGTGTGGCTCAACTATGAGTCGCACCTCAACGCAACGGTGAGCTCGCTGATTTGTAGTGTTGTTGAAGTTTGGTACTGGAAATACATTTGAAATTGGAGCCAGCGCGCCCCACGCTTTTGGGCCGTACGCACGTGTGGCTGAACTATGAGTCGCTCCTCAACGCAACGGTGAGCTTGGCAATGCGAGAGTTCTCTTGAAGTTGCTATTTGAAGTTGGACCTTATGCACGTTTGGCTCAACCATGAGACGCACCTAGACACAATGGTGAGCTTGGGTGCGCAGTGCTCTTGAAGTTAGTACTTGAAGTTTGCCCACTGGCCTGGGCCTCATGCACGCGTGGCTCCACTATCAGTCGCACCTCAACGCAACGGTGAGCTTGGTGTGAGTAGTGTTATTGAAGTTTGTACTGGAAATAGTTGAAGTTGGCACCTGGAGCCAGCGCGCCCTACGGGTTTGGACCAAGTGCACGTTTGGCTCCACTACTACTAGTATGAGACGCACCTCAATGCAACGCTGAGCTTCGCGCGAGAGACAGTTTTTTAGAAGTTACTATTTGGAGTTGGCCACAGACTTGTACCTTATGCACGTGTGGCACAACTATGAGATGATGCACCTCAACAACGGTGAGCTTGGGTGCCACAGTGCTCTTGAAGTTAGTACTTGAAGTTGGCCCGCTGACCTGGGCCTTGTGCACGTGTGGCTCAACTATGAGACGCACCTAAACGCGACGGTGAGCATGGTGTTGCGAGAGTTTTCTTGAAGTTTGTACTTGAAACAGTTGAAGTTGGCTGGTGCAGCCGGCGCGGCCCACTGACCTGGGCCTCATTCACGTGTGGCTCGACCACGAGTCACACCTAAGCGCAACGGTGAGCTTGGGTGCAAGAGCGCTCTTGAAGTTAGTACTTGAAGTTGGCCAACCTGTGCACCTCCACCGCCTCCACTGCTGCTGCTGCTGCTGCTGCCGCCGCCGCTGCTGCTGCTGCTGCTGCTGCCGCCGCCGCCGCTGCTGCTGGTGCCACTGCCGGTGCTGCTGCTGCCACTGCCGCTGCCGGTGCTGCTGCTGCCGCCGCTGCTGCTGCTGCTGCTGTCGCCTCCGCTGCCGCTGCTGCTGCTGGTGCCACTGCTGCTGCCGCTGCTGCTGCTGCTGCTGCTGCTGCGGCCGCTGCTTGGTGTGCCCTGCCCTCTCTGTTGCTGTGCCTGTGCTGTGACTGTGCTGGTCGCTGTGAGGCGCCGCAGGTGCACAGCTACCTTGACGTGAACGACGACGATGTGCACGTGCTGTTCATGACCACGCACGCGGTGGACACCTCTGTGTGGGAAGGTGCGCGTATCCACCTACTTCAAGTTGAAGTACAAAACTTCAACTATGCTAAGCGGTGGCTGCGGCGTGGCAAGTAGCATGGTATACTCTCTACCCATGCTCATTGAAGTATGCTTTGAAGTAGAACTTCAAGTATGCACATGCCACCCCCCCAAAAGTGAGGTTTCTTCTCTATCGCTTGGCACACCGTGGGGGCTTGCCTGCGCACACTTTGCCGCACACACCACTACCGCGGGGGGGGCGCCACCACCGGAGCACAACGAGAGGCGAGCGGGCGTCCGAGTGGGCAGGCCGGCCCGCCATAGGATATACCGCCGTCTGGAGTCCCTACCTCATATGGTAAGCGCAGAAGAGCGTGGCTGTGGGCTGGCAGATGGCGTCACGTCTCAGTCTGCGTCCAGCGCCCGTGACCGCGCTGGCGTGTGCGTCAGGGTGGGCAGTGTGAAGCATTCCTTCAAATCTCAATGAGCTTCGTATCATGCATCATATGTAACCGGCGCGCAATGTTTGCTTTTCTGCCTTGACAAGTTACAGCAGACTTCGGTAGCACAGTCCGTCAAGTTGAAATAGTCTGCAGCCGGCACCGTGACCGCGCAGACGCCACCGCGGCCTCCGCCTATGACGACGCCTATGGCATAGTATGCCGGCATTATAGCAGACTTCCACCGCCTACAAAACTGCATACTTGTACTACTACCAGTAGTACTAAAGTACTCTGCAACTGGCACCTGTGACCGCGCAGGCGCGTACGCCAGTGCGGCCGCCTCCTATGACGACGCCTATGGCAAAGTACGTCAGCATTACAGTCGACTTTCCATAGCACAGTCTACGAAGTTGAATACTTGCACTACTACCATTAGTACCAAAGTATCTGCAACTGGCACCCGTGACTGCGCAGGTGCCTACGCCACCATGGCGTCTCTCGCACTTGAGGTAGGCAGCGTGAAGCTTGGCCCTGAAGCTACTCCTTAGGTTTAAATGGGCTCCTTTTGTAATCGACACATGTGAGCATTGCTACTGTGGGTTGACAAGCCACAGCAAATAAAATACAGTGTAACCGGCACCCGTGACCGCGCAGGCGCTTACGCAACCGCCGCCGCCACCTATGACGACGCCTACGCCGGCATCGTCAACTGCCGGCACCACGTGAATGCACGAATTGCGGCCGCACCCCAGGCGGCCACCACACACCAGGCCAACGTCACTGCGTACTGCAGGGATGGCGTCATGACTGCGCGCGGGCCGCTGCTGCTGAACCGGCGCGCGCTGGACGCATTAGACAGGTGTGCAAGTCCGCTTTTTTTGTGTCGGCTACTGGGTTGGGTGCTGTGTCATGTGTCATTTTGTCTGTGGTCACATTTTTGTGGTACCTTGCATATTACATCATGTATACACTACAGTAGTGTGTGCATGTAGTGATGGGGTCGCAGCATGTACTCTTATTAAACTCCGCTTAGGGCGCGGAAAGCCCTTTGCACACGGTGCGTGTGACCAGGAAATCAGACAGGTAGCGGAAAACAAACTGGGAAAGCTCAGTACACTTTGCGTTATACACCGTGTAACGTACAGTATGTAAGAACGGCGTATAACGTATTCAGGTGACTGTATTCATGTAGTATACGGCAAAAAACGCCGTATAGCGCGTTTTGGGGCATGCACATGCGTAGCAATACACCGCATTTTAATACTTCGATAATTGAAATATAAGTGAAAGTACGCTACACACTTGAAGTAAATGCAATTACTTGCGCCTGTGGGTGTGCAAGAGGCCTTTTCGCACGAAGCAATGGTAGGTACCCGGCCCCATATACACAAGCTCACCAGTCAACACCAGGAAATTCCGCCAGCACTACAGTAGTACCTACTAGTAGCGCCAGGACCTTTCGCTTGTCAGACTTGCAAGTTCCATTTCCACCTTATGTATGCACCTTATGTTCAGCCTTGGCCCTGCTGCCCCCCCCCCCCCCATGAACACATCTGCAGCAGCTGTCAGACTACCCTTCGACTTTGTACTTTGGTGCACCTACTAGTAGCACCTGTACCTTGCACTGTTCTCAGACTGCTGCACATCATTTATACTTGCACCTGTCCCTTGCACTGTTCTCAGACTGGTGCACGCCATTTACACTTCACAAGTGGGTCGCGCCACACACGCCAGCGCCCAGCTGAAGCTGCTGGCACGAGCTGCTTGTGCAATGGCGGTTACGTCTGACTCAGCTGCTGGACAGTTGCCATTTGCAGCCAAGTACTGCACAAATGGGAGCAGAAGGTGCTCATATTCCGACAGCATGCACCCTCATGCTTAGTGATGGGTCGCAGCGTATAATATCCGCATTATACGCCGTATAACGTATGTAAATGCGCCGTATAACGTATACAGATGAACGTCTTTGTACGGCAAATACACCGTATATCGCGGTTTTGGGCGTAGAAGTGCGCCGTATTTTGCGTAACGTATACAATACACTTTACGCCGTGACCTATCACTACTCATGTTGCCCCTGAGCTCTGCCCCCCCCCCCCCTCCGCCCCCAGGTTGTTCCCACGCACAGTGGACATTGTAGACGCACACGCGCTCACTGCGGGTCAGCACT
The DNA here is from genome assembly GCA_032358315.1 of Ophiocytium majus. NCBI lineage: Eukaryota > Xanthophyceae > Mischococcales > Ophiocytiaceae > Ophiocytium > Ophiocytium majus. Next base: position 5,467 of record JAULBY010012470.1, on the reverse strand, counting down.
GGGCCTCAGAGCCGCGCGACGGGCGCCACTACATGGCGCTCACGTGGGTGGAGACCGGCGTGTTTTTGCAGCGTGCGGTCGCGCGAGAGCACAGGCGGAGCACCTTGGCATGACAGTGACACCAGTGGAGTTGCAGAGTTGAATGCACTGGCAGGGGGCTAGTGCCGGGCTGAGCAGAGGGGTGTCCGTGTGGGCTGAGAGGGAGAGAGAGGGTGTCAGTTGCAGCCGCGGTGGCGAAGCGCACCAGTTGGCACACCACCTTCCACTGTGGTACTTCGCAGGTACCAGTGATAGTTGCTGCACGTGAGAGAGTCACCGCTGAGGGCGGTTTGGGAGTGAAGGGCACTGTGCCACCATTCGTTGAGAGTGCGCACCTTATTTGCATCAGATCAAAGTGACAAGTTGCAGTTGAAGTCTGGCAGTGCGCGTACGCCCGCCGGGGCGGCCGCTCGCACCACATGGATGTAAATACCGTTTTGTACAGCAATGAACACTGTGTTGCCAGGCATCAAGGTAACCGTATATCGGGCGCGAGTCGACACTCTTGTGGTTGTTGCTGCTTGCCTGCCTGGCACTGTGCTGAACCGTGCATACCCCCCCCCACATTGATGTTGCACTTGCGGAAATCGACGTTTCACGTCCAACCTGTGTGTCGCTGCCTGGTGCCGTGAAGGTGCGTCTTCGCGGCTGTCGGCAGCAGTAACTGTTGCAGGGGGCGGCTTTGCCCGTGGCGCTCGCATTGACTGGCCGCGCCGCGCGCCGCTGCTGCAAGAAACTCGCCACTACGGTGTCGGTGTCTGTGCGTCACTCCCCCCCTGCAAATGCAGCCATCTCGGACACGCAACTGCATTTTGAAACCAGCATTGCGACAAAAAAAGTCGGGGAGGCAACCGTGCGACATGGTTGACTTGGAGCAGGTCGCTAGCTTAACCTCATATCAGGTCAGCTCAGCTCCGGACGCTGGTGCGCGCGTCCTGGCGCCGCCCCGGGCCGCAGGGTGTGTCACACAGGGTGGTGGTGTGTGTGTGTGCCTGTTCTGAAACGGTTCACAGTTCAGACGGTTCTTGAACGGATCCCGCGCAGCTGCAGCAACATCACTGCAAAATGTAATATCAGTACACCGCCACCACGCCCAAAAGGCGGCTTGCGCAGGGGCGGCAGCGGGCTGCAGCTGCACCCTCAGGTACCGCTGCACCCGCTGCAGCCGCCCGCGCTCCACCATGTGCAAGCTGGCATGCAGCCCAGTGCAAGTCCTGCAACTGGATGTCGCTCCCCGCCACACCAAGGTTTTGAGGCGGTCGATTCATCCCCGCACACTCCCGGGACTGCTCGACGTGCCTCTGGCGACGGTGCTGGATGGGGTGATACCCTTCCTGTGCCCACCTGACCTTGCCGCCATGAGCTACACCTGCACCAGCCTGGCGGGCGTGGCGTGCGTGCCGGAGTTCTGGGCGCAGCACTGTGCGGCGCACTTAGACTGCAGCGAGGCGGTCCGCTATCCTGGGCTGGAGTTGGCGAGGGCGGTGGCGACGGCCCTGACCTGGGGAGGTGGCGGCTGCCAGGAGAACAATCTCATTGCAGCCACCACTGGATGCAGCAGTCAGGACCAGGTGAGGGCGATGAGCCTGATCGTGTGAAACACCGCACCTGCACTGGCGGGGCCAAAAACGGCGGTGGTTGGTGCCTTGTGGAGGTGGTGCGCAGCAGCAGGCGTAGCGCCACGAGAGAAGCGCCGCGCTGGCGGCGGCGGGTGCGAGGGCATTGCAAAAGCGTTGCAAATGCGTCGGCGAAGCCTGCTGCGCTGCTGTGCCCCCCCCCCCCCGGACTCAGGATATAATGCCGCGGTGCGGTGGCACGTGCGGTGACACGGCCACCACCAAACCAGTGTGCGTGGCGGCAAACGCTCCGCGGCTTGCCCCCGCCGCAGCGCCCGCCGACCATCTACACTTGCTGCGCCCTGTGCGTGCCGCCCGCCGATGCCGCTGTGCATGCAGGCAGAGGAATGCCCCTCGAACACCCTCTCCCCCTCGCCGTGCTATACGGAAATGACGGGCCGATGCCACTCTGCCAGCGCCAGCGACCTGCTGAAGCTGGGCACGGCCTCTCCACCTGTCTCCAGCGCGCTGTCGCACATCTCGCTGGTGGCGTCTGCGAGGTGCCAGACGCGCTGCGGGTGCTCGCTGGGGCGGCCCTGCTACTGGAGCAGCAGGTGTGCGCGCGCACCGAACGTACGCCTCTCATCTACTGTGTGTATGCAACCGCCGCAGCGCAGAGTTAAAACAAACCGCCGCAGTGAGGGATGGCGAGGTGCTGCTTGCTGACTTGAGAGCCCGTTACTGGCAGCTACAGTGTGATAACGCTTGGAGATGCTGCCGCTCTCGCGAGGGGTCGAGTCTTCGAACTTTATCTCAAGATACGACCTCCACTTACCGCTGTTGCTGCTGTTATCCGGGTTGTTGAGCAGCCGGCACCTACACGGGCAGCGCACCACGCCTTATGTGTGCGCTTTACTTTAGAACCGCACACAGGTTTGCTGTTTTGAGGGCACAGTCACATTTCCCCCCCAACCACACCAGCAAGCACCACGTTTGTACAGCCACATCACCGGTTGTGCACTGTCAGAACCGCACCCCGCCAACCCCCCTTTGCCTCCCCCTCCTGCACTCTCTGCTGCCCCCCACCACCACCACCACACACATCCCGTAAATTCCCTGCTGTACCACATAATTCAACTATCAGCGGCACCGCCGCGGGCGGCGCGGGGACCCGCGACCACCTGTCGTTCTCCCTGCGTGACGGCACTTCGGCAGTTACCAAGTTTGCGCTGGCCCCCTACCGCGCGTTTTGGCAGCCCGACGCCCCCACGTACGCCCCAGAGATGGTGCGCCTGGCGTTTTACAACGCGTCGCTGGGCGCGGGCCCGTACTATGAGAGCCCGCTGTTTGCGGTGCTGCCGTCCATGGAGCTGCAGGTGCGTGCGTGTGCCCAGCAGAGGCCCGTGCTGTGCTCAGCAGTACCTGGTGTTGTGTGCTCAGCAGAAGAGGGAGCAGCCATGCTCAGCAGTACGTATGCCCCGCAAATGGTGCGTCTGGTGTTCCATAACGCGTCGCTGGGCACGGGCCCGTACTATGAAAGCCCGTTGTTTGTGATGCTGCCGTCCATGCAGCTGCCCGGTGCGTGCGTGTGCTCAGCAGCAGCAGCTGGTGTTGTGCTCAGCAGCCGGTGTTGTGCTCAGCAGAAGTGCAAGCAGCCGTGCTCAGCAGCACGTTCATTCAGCTGTGCTCAGCAGAGTTTGTAATTGCAGGTGCAAGCCCTCAGCACCACTATTGCAGCAGCAGCGCTCAGCATCAATTTTGGTTTTGCGTACTTGCAATGGGGGGGTCCAAGCTGTGCTCAGGCTCAGGCAGCCATCCACTGTCACTTGCGCCCACACATGCAGCCCATGTGGTGCTCAGCCGCCGTGCTACTGTTGCTGGCACCCGCCCATTTGGATTGCGGACTCCTCCATTGTGGACGCCCAATTATTCCATTTGAAAATTCCATTTGGCAGTAGTATACACACATACTTCCAAGTACATTGCACAGTACATTGCACAACAGTTATAATTCATTTGAAGAAATGGAACGTGATTGACAACCCAACACCTCATATTTATAGCACACGAAACCTTTTGTGTCGCTGAATTTTTTCTGGCGCAATGGTTTGGAATGCCGCTGTAAGCACTGCCGTCTGTAACCCCCCCCCCCCCCCCAACTTGAAATCCCCAATTTCAACATTGATATCAAATTTCGAACTTTGTGAGATCCGAGGCAACGGTCAGAGATAGGAACTTCAAATGTTGCATCTCACGTTGAAGTTGAGTGGAAGTGCGTTTTACAGGCATTCCCTGCCCCTGGCGGCAGCGAGGCCCGCCTAGAGCTCAACGTAGCTGAAATACTTCAAAATGATTAAAAATGGGCTTTGAATGCCGCCGCGAGTGCCGCAGCCCCCCTAACCCAGCCCCCCCTGTACCTCTTCTGCTGAGCACAGACGTTCGCCTTGCCGCTGCCCGCCATCTTCATCGGCGGCAGCGAGGCGCGCCTGGAGCCCCTTGTAGCTGAATAACTCTGAAGTACTTGTAGCGAAAATGGCTTGAAGCCGTAAAATGGATGAATGCCACTGCGAGTGCTGCAGCCCCCCTAACCACCCCCCCTTGTACCTCTTATGCTGAGCACAGGCGTTCGACCTGCCGCGGCCCGCCATCTTCATGGGCGGCAGCGAGGCGCGCCTCGAGCTCCACGTAGCTGAAACACTCCGAAGTACGTGAAAATAGTCCTAACACACTATAAAAAAAAAAAATGCCGCTACATATGTCGCTCCTTAATTGGGTTTTCATACATGACGCTGCACCCCCCACTAACCCCCCCCACACCCCCCCTTTGTCCTCCTCTGTTGAGCACAGACGTTCGACCTGCCGCGGCCCGCCATCTTCATGGGCGGCAGCGAGGCGCGTCTCGAGCTCCACGGCAAGGCCCAGCGCCAGACCCTCGGCTCCGACGCGGGCGCCGAGCACGACCACTACTACACGTGCCTCTCCTTTGTCGCCATCTACGGCGCATCTCTCGCAGCGGACCTGCGCTATGAACCCGCCGCGCGCTGGCTCGCGAGAAACATGAGCATTACCGTGCGCGGCGCGGCCGGCAGCGGTGGCGATGGTGGCGCCGCCGCCGTGCGTTTTCAAATGTTTGAGAGCTCGTCGTTCGAGGCGCTGTTTGCGGCGTACGCGCGGAGGCTCGCGCGTGCTCAGCAGCAGCGCGGCTCTGCAGAGGCGGCTGCTCAGCGGGAGAGTGCCGGTGGTGGTGGTGCTCAGCAGAAGGGAGGCACTCAGCGGCTGCGCGCCGCGCTGCGCTTCTGCGACGAGCGCGGGAGGGAGATTGCGCCGGGGGAGACGCCGGCCGCGCGCGCGCCGCACGCCCCGCGCCTCTCCATCAGCGCAATGATTCTGTAACTGCCGCTGCGTAACTGCCACACCGGTGCAAGTGCTGCGCAGCACGTTAATTGGCGCCCCTTAGCGGCAGTGCTCAGCAGGAGCGGCGGCGGCGCTCTGCAGCAGTGGCACAGGGTGTGCGACCCTCAGCGCTCCCCAGTGCTGCTATGCGCACACACGCACAGCCGTGCAGTGGTCAGCGCCTTGAGCAGTGGCGGCAGCGGCTTTGCAGGAGCCTCGGCGCTTGCCACAGGTTGCTTTTCTTGTGGTAGTTGCAGGAACGGGGTGGGAGGGGGGAGGGGGAGGGGGCGGGGGGGATGGCAGCACAGGGGGGCTGCACGCAGGCGGCTGGCTGCTGTGTGCTGCAGAACCTTTGCTGCCTCGGAGAATACCATTAGTGCCGCTTTTTGCGGGGTGGGGGGGGATGAGAGCAACTGGTCTACATGCGTGCGCGCGCACGCTGTTGGTGACTTTTGGGGCTGGGTGGGGGCAGTGAGGGG
>JAULBY010012459.1:0-23204 GCA_032358315.1 Ophiocytium majus | reverse complement strand
TGCATCATCAATCAAGTCAAGGAATGTGTTAAGCATATCCTCTTCTCGTTCAAACAAGAAACAGTTATCAAACTTGTCGCAGATTTCTTGTGCAGTTTCCCACGAGTACGATTTAGGTGGGATGACCAAGGTAACCATCTTGTCCATCCAATCCATGTACACTGAAATAGCTGTAATAGCATTAAACGGATCTTCGGGCTTACTGTATCCTCTTACCGGATCGAAGTCCACCTCAATGTCGAAAAACGCAGTCTGTAGCTTGGGAGATGTTGCCCCCAGATAGTTTTCTTCCAAGCATCGGAATACAGGATTAATATCCGACTCCCAAAGCCGTTTTCCAGAATTAATACGTAATTCCTTTTGATACTCTTTGTTCGAACGACTCGAAAACCTAGACACGGGAGTACCGTAGACAGTACGAAATTTACCTCTCGGGTCATCGTAATAGAAGATGTAATTCGCGGGATACTCTCTGTAGACTCTTTCTCCATTAACACGTTCCACAATGTGGATACGGTCTGCATTACGATCATATAAGGCGTCAACATAGCTCATAGTTTTGTTATTATAATATTAAATTGTAGGGTAGTCAAACTTTTACTATTCCGTTTGATTCTTCGTTGAGTCCACATGTGTAGAAACAATTTTTTAATCGATGGCATCCAGCAGTGCCTAGTATTCCTTGATATATTTTAGAAAAAAAGTCGCCGTTTAGGATATCTATTAGAGGTGTATAATTAAGATTATTTAACTTTGGATCACTAATTAATTCGCCTACTTCGGCTGAATCGTAGTCTCCGACCATGCAGCATGGATATACTTGGCCGTTTGCTCTAATGTATACTTCGTAGATACTATTGCTAGCCACTTTACATACAATAGTCTTAGTAAGATTAAATGGTTCAGCATTGGGTGCAACTGTAGAAGTAGGCTGACTCAATGGAGGTTCTAGTGCGTAATTATCTATAGACAATTGATCAACAATACGTATTTGATTACTCTCTGTCCAACTACGTTGTGCCCATCTTTCGCTATACATAAGATTAAAATTAATAAACTTCATTTGCTTACTCATTTCTTCTGCCTGAGTAATTTGATGTTCATTATGCCGGAACACAATAAATTGCCATGAAGCCGACCCACCAGCATCAATGTAGGTCTGCACATTGTGCATTAGTTTATCCCAGACTACATTTCTTCTGTACAGATGATTAGTATCTTGGAGTCCATCAATACCAAACATTGTTTCAAGATTTTCAATCTTGCCTAACTCTTTCCAGAATTCAGTGTTTCTGACGCCACCATTAGTTTGCAGTGTTATTTTTCCGATACTGTTAACACTTCTAATGTACTGGATGATATCTAGACACTCGGGATTCATAATAGCATCACCATATGTGCCACACAAAGAAAAATCTCTAATGTTTTTTAGAATATCTGGACCAATAGCTTCTTTAAAGATCTTTAGACTTAAATGATTGCTATTGACTTTATTAGTTGCTAGAGTTCCGTCCCAATTAAAACGAGAACACATCGGACATGCAGCATTACACCAGTCGCTTAACTCAATATGTAATTGATTGATATTATCTGCATTAATATAACTCATTGTATCCAAATTAAAGTGTCTTACCTACAGTTTCGAGAATAGTGTTTAGTTCCTCGTGGTCTGCATTTTCATCACCTAGCTTGGCTTTGAACGCAACACGTATTGCCTTTTTAAGAATAGCCGGCTTAATTTCCATTTCATCTGCAATAGCTTTAACAGTATCCGCAAGTCCTGCATTAAGGTCTTCTACCTCTTGCATAACTGCTATACCTTCGTTGATGATTTGAGTAAGTTTTGCTTTTTGTTCGGACGAGAACATTCTTGAGTTTGACATACAGTCTCCTAATAAAAATGTTATTATACAGTATTATAAAAGGAATTGCAATAGAAATTTGCTCACTTTAAACCTAGGGGCACGACTCCTTTGGTTAGGGCAGCAGCCGCCCCCTCACGGTCCTAAGGTGAAGCCTTTTCGCAGGTGCGTGTTCTTGATGTAGTACCGTCTGGGTTTTTAACTTCTTCCCAAGCGGTACACCGTTGTTGTTGTACTTCTTTTTCCATACTGGCAGGTTTTTCAAATACAGGTTCGATAACAAAATGATTCGCTCCCCACCAACCAAAGGCGCTAACGAATCCATATATTAACATTTCGCTGAGCATTGTGTAATTCTTTCTTTGATAATTTCAATAACACGATCACTAAGTACAACTTCATAGTGATTGTAGTCTAATTCGATTAATTCCATTCCTTGATCATGATGCCGTTGACTTGATACTGTAACAACTCCATCGTTTGGTGATGGTACCCAAGGACTATTACCTTTTACTGTAACAACGTTTGTCCAAGGATGATGTATATCAATAGCATCTCCTTGTCGCATGGCCCATGAACTTGGACCAATGTCTTTTAGCAGTCTACTATAGGGCAAGAAGTATTTGGCTACATCAGCAACTTCAGCACCACCATAGGGTGTACTTAATGTAACTGCACCTAACACCTTGCCTTTTAACTCATCAGCTAGATGTAATGCATATATACCACCTAGACTATGACATATAAAAAAGATACTGTGATAGTTACTAAGTTGGTAACGCATATCAGCTAAGTTCTTTTCGAAGCCGTTACGACTGTCGTAATTGATTACGAGATCTTCGTGTCCGATTATTTGTTTTCTAATGTAGTTGAAACTTTCACTAGTAGCACTTGCACCATGTATATAAACGATTAACATTATTCACTGTACTCCGGCCATAAGTTAGAAAACTTTAAATTTGTATTTGGCCAATACGTTTGTTCTTGAGTTAAATGCCATTGGTATAATTCTTTACAATCTTTTTTACTAGATATAATTCTTTTTAAACTATTGGCCATATCGGTTAAAAAATTAATCTGTGGCCCTACATCATGAAATTTAATAGATTTTTCTAATTCATCTATTGCACGATTGATATATTTTTGAGGTAATGAAATAACTGACAGTATACTAGGATGGTTAAGCTCGTTCCATCTCATTTTAGGAATGTTATTGTCGTTAAAGTATTCATGCAGTTCTGCTAGATTCATAGCATTATATATGCTATATTGACTAGTGATGCCTATTAAGTGTCCGGGTTTATCTTTAATAGAATTTTGAAGATATTGTATATTTTTAACTATTAAAGACCAGTTACTACCATGTCTGACATATTCAAATCGTTGTTCGACTGTTTCAAAACTAATGTCCCACATTACACGATTTTTTTCTAATAGTTTTTTAAATATTTTATTATTTTCAAGCGGCACACTTAGATTAGTGATTACATTAATATAGACATTAGGATCAATAACATCCAATAACTGTTCGTTTTCTTTTTGCAATAACGGTTCCCCTCCAAGCAATGCTAAATTTTTTAATGTAGATTTATTGGAGTCAATGAATTTTAATATGTCTGACATAGTATTACTATAATCTAGTCTAGGCATAGGAATTTTTTTATGTGCTGCCCATTGACTGCTAGAATTATGATTACAATATACACAACTTAGATTACACGTAGTACTCCAGCGTATATCTAAGTTTTGTAAACTTTGATTTTCCTTAGACTCAATTACTATAGGGCGATGTTCGGCAATATCATTGTACCAGCTTCTTTCACTAATTGAAGTGTTTTGCTCTTTCTTAATACATGTTTTACAATTTGGGTGTTCTTGATTATTTAAGATTTTACTTTTGATTTCTGACAATTCCGAAGAATTCATTATATTTTGAATAGGAACGACTCGTAAATCTCCTAATTCTGCTTTGCCAGCACAGCAGGTTTTATAAATGCCTCGGGTATCTATATGGATGTTAGTCCAAGGTGCGTAGCAAAAGTTTTTGCCAATTGAATTGTCTAATTTGAGTGTCATCGTGCAGGAAATTAAAATGCGGCTTAAGCCGCATTGTTATTTAAGTGTTGCTCTTAACATCCAAGAATGTTTAGCATGTGCATCTTGACGTCCGGCTAGGAAATCACTTAACCCATGCTCTCCGAGTTCTTCGGACGCTTGGAATACAATTTTAAACATTTCTTGCATTCTTTCGCTGTCTGCTAATAGTTCTGCTATCATTGCTTCGGGTGGAAGAATATCTGTTTCATCTTCAACGCCGGACAGCACTGAAAAACGTGCATATGAAGCTGGTGTGTATGCTTTAATTTTACGAATGTTTTCGGCAAATGGGTCAATACTGTCGTATACTTCTTCATAAATTTTACCAAACAATTTATGTAGTTGTGGAAATAGTGGTCCTTCTACGTTCCAGTGGAAGTTTTGTGCTTTTAGTGCAAACGAGTATTCGCTTGCAAATGCTATTTTGAGTGCTCGTTGTAGTTCGTCCATATTAAATCCTATCCAGTATTGTATTTATACTGAACAGGACTCAACAGTTTATCTACCTTGACCGCGATACGCTTTGAATGTGCGTTTTTGATTTTTATTCATTGCTGATGTTTTTGGGCGATTACCACCCGAACGTGTGCGTTTAAACACTGAATTGATTTTACTTACTGAACCGCCTTTTGCTGCCATTGTAGTTCTCCTTGAAAAATTATTCCCATGCTACCATTTTGAAACGTTCACGTACTATGCCAAAATATTTACACTTGTAATCACTCTGTGCAAAAAAATCTAAGTGATGCCATTCATCTTTGCGATTTAATAATTGTTGAGCGGCATCCTCCCAATCAATGCTGTTAAGTATAGGTTCTACTGTGCGTTTTACTTCAAGTAATTCGTTGTAATCAAATCCGTCGTATTCCCAGTGCAGTATTTCAAAACAATTACCATAGGTGTCTACATAGTCCATGCTAAAGTCTAATCCCCACTTTGGACGTAAACTCAGTAACTGATACACTCTTGGAAATACTTTGCTCCACCATTTAAGCTGTTCATAGGCTTCGTCTTTGTAGCCTTTGCGTTCAAATAGTAAACTGTGATTAAGTATGTTGCCTTCTAATTTGTCAACTTGATCAAACCATGTTTGTTTAAGTGCTACACGATGACTGCGATGTTGATCTGTTTTTGCCATGTTTGCTTCTGCATACATTTGCTCAAGTGGTGTAAGGTCGTACCCGTTTTGGTCAAATAATGCTAAATGGTATATGCGTGGACAGAAATTGTGTTTGATAGGTTTGACCCAATGGCCTTCTGGATCCCATTCATTTTTGGTTAATACAGTATCTATCATTATCCTCTTGTTGTACTTGTAGCAACACCAGTAGTAGCACCAGGAGCAAGACGTCCTGTGTCTAGTGCTACAGTCCTTGGGGCAGCGGGTGCTGCAGGAGCAGCGACAGGAGCTAAAGGACCTTCTTTGACGTTTTCTTTTCTGGATTGATGTATATAACTTTGATTACGAGAACTTGCATCACCTTCAATGCCACGAATAAAGTTATTAAGTTCTTGATCAGCAACGGCTTCGGGTCCGCCACTTAATACTTTTTTAGCTGTGAATAGGGTATTAAGAGCATTTAATCCCTTACGCAATGGTGATGGATTTGTTTGATCTTCGGGTGGCTCTAGTTCAGGAATACCGTCTTCAGCGAAAAGCTCGTATATACGCATATGAATATTATTTTGGTACGCAGTTATTAACTCTAACTCCGCCCTTCATCTTTGTTTTAGGACTGCCGATCTTTTTGCCTTTCCAGCATTTAGGATCTAGACGAACTTTTTCTTCATTGACTTCGTAACCGGCACGACTTAATGCTTCAACATAACGTTCCACATCTTCATTCACGGCTTCCGCTACACCTTGCTTTTGAACGTTGTCAGCATAGAATTCACTGCTCGCTACTTTACCGCCATTCTTTTCAGCATAGGCCTTGGCACCATCACGTGTTTTAAATCTTTTTACTTTGCTACCATCATACACTACCCATGAACCATGAGAGACAGTAGAACCAAAGTTAGTATCGCCACGGGCTTCATCTACACCTTTTTTAGCAAAACGTGGATTATGGAAGCTGCCTTCGATATACCAGTCGCAGTCATCATCGTTTACTTTAACATTAAGCACTTCCACTTTATAACCTTGATCCAGTAACCAGCCTTGTGCTTCGTTTATCATTTCTTGCTTAGACACATCACCACTGATATCTAAATCCTGCAACCATCCATCGCCGACGATATCAGCCATGTCGTCGTCTGTGTACCAACGTCCTGATTCGCCACCGCCTGGAGCAAACTCATTTAATGAGCCTTCTGTCATTCCGTAGCCTGGACATTCTGCTAGTCCATGTACTGGACATGAGCGACCTTCCTCAGTCATAGTACAACCACTTTCGTCTAGGCCACTGAATCCGTGTGCTTTTTGTTGTGTCTGCTTTATTTTTCTAATTTGTTTGAATCTGTTTTTCTTATGCTTGGTATGTAACTGACCACCGTAGGTTTCTTCTATATCTTCTTTTGTGTCACGTGGTTTGATACGTAATGTCTTACCTAACCAGTCTGCTGTTTGTTTTTCTTCGTCACCTGGGAGTGTGACAGGACCCATCATTGTGCGACGATCTGCTGATCTTAAATGCCCGTTAACAATATCAGCTTGAGGAGTTGCTAATGCAGAAGATTTTTCTTCGTCACTAGGAAACCATTTGTCGGTATTTACTTTATCACGTATAAGATCAGTAGCTAATGCTGGATATTGAATTGCGGGTAGAACACCAGCTGCTGCGATTCCTGCTCCTACGTTGTCGCCGCCAACATATCTTCTTACAGCATCAACAGCATTAAGGGCACTACCGCCTCCTGGTACTAGTTTTCCTACTGCTTTTCGCATGGCACGGTCTGGTACATGTTCTTGTTCAGTCATTCCGCGATCATGTTTAATATGTGCATGACGTTCTCTATCTGCACGTTCTGCAGCATCGCCTGAACTATCACGCTTGTTAGGTGCATCAGTCCGATCACCACGAATACCTTTGTATTCACGTTTGCCTGTTTTTGGGTTTATCTCAAAGTGATGACGTTCGCCTGGACGTAGGCTTTCTTTAATGTTATATTTTTTCTTTAGCTCGGCAGTCTTTTCCCAACGCTCGTCGTCAGGTAGATCAAATGTTGCTCTTAATTCTTTATAGTAATTAGGATGAGGCTTACCTGATTGCTTACGTATTTCTTGATGACGCTGATGTAGTTGATCTTGCTTAGAAGTTTCGTTTGTTTTTTTAAGACCATCAATTTTAGGATAAGGCTTTGATACACGGTCTTGATATGTTTTTTCATCAAATGGTTTTGGAATAACATCTAGTGCACCACTAACTGCATCGCTAGCGGCACTACCTGCTGACACTATAGTATCTGCAGTTTTCTTTGCTACATCGCCGGCACGAGATTTAAATTCGTCCCACCCTTCGTTAACATTTTTATTCTTAAACAAATCATTAATAAACATATTATTCTCTTATAACGCCTGAGGTCTTAGTTGTGCAATTTGTTTACTTAGATCTTCAATCTGTCTTGCAAGACCAACTTTTTGTGCTGCTGCTTGTTGTAAACTCATTGACTTTTCTACAGGATTAGCACCTTGTGGGAACTGTTTGTTTAAGTCTGATAATTGGGATCTGGTGCTTTGTACTTGTCCTACTAAGCCAGCTATTTGACCTTTAACTTGATCCTTTGATCCGTTTTGTTCTATACGTTGTGCAGCAACATCTCTAGGACTTGCTTCTTCGTCGGCACCGCCACCCATTGCACTGGCTCCGCGACCAGCACCATATTCAGCTACATATTGTTCGTATTCTTCACGTAGTTCTGCTTCGATATCTTCTGAGACACCATCAGCTGATTCGCCACCAACTAAACGTCCTTTGAAAGGATGACCAGTTTTACTTGCTTTGGCTTTTTCTGTACCACGTACTTGATCGCCAGGCTTTTGTCCAATTTTCTCGCCGGCAAATTTATTCATACTCTCAAGTAATGTACGCATGTCGCTCATTAGTAAACGCCTTTACCTACTGTAACTTTTTTTGGCTTATGTGAATTGCCTAGTTTTTTAGGCACGCCACTTGTTGGCTTGTGTCCTGGACCGCCCATGGATACAGCAACACCACCTGCACTACTTGCACCAGCTGATGCACTTTCTCCAAGACTAGCTTGTCCTGCAACGGCTTTACCTGTTGGCTTAGAACCTATTCCTGTGCGACTTGCTTTCATTTTTTCTTTACCGCCGCCAATGTGTCTGCTACCGCCTAAACGTTCTGACTGTCTTGGTTTGTGTGTTTTGCCAACTGTTGGTTTGTTCTTGGCCAGGAAATTGGATACAGCATCATCGTAGTCATCTTCGGACAGTAACGTATCAAGTGCATAATCGGCAGCTTCTCCGACAAATTCCATCATTTCAGGTTGCTGACTAACTTGTTCGTACTTTAAGTAATCTCTAACACTTTCTAAGTACTGATTAGCTAGGGTTAGTTTAGCTGCTACCCAGCCCTCAATACCTTCCATTTCACTGATGTTCTTCAGTAATTTGTGAATTTCAATTGCAGCATTAGCAGAATTGTACATTTGACTACGAGCCATTTGTACTTCGTGGTCTTTATGCATAGTATCTGCTTCTTGTGCAATGATGCTGTTTTCTTTTAAAAATTCTGTAGTTTTCATGGTATTACCTATAATATTATGTATTTAGTAATCTAGAGAAGTTGTTGTCTAACAAGTCTTTGATGCTCTAGTCTTAGTAAATCTTGCTTTGAGTATATAGCTTCTATACCCGGAACGTTTAGTAACGTATCTACAGTAAATGTTATTTGAGCTCTATCTCTAATAGTTGTAGATTTATTTTCGTTTTTAAAAACAAAGTTTCTAAGCTCAACTCGCCCAGCTTTATTACAGTTTTCTAGACGCAGAGTGTGTACTCCTGTTTCTAGTTCACACGCAATAATTTCAGTGATATAAGTTTGTGTTCCGTCCCACCCAAATGTGCGTTCAGTGAGCAGATCTTGATCTACGTAGATTCTATATATTGGTGGAACATCTGTCCACTCTGCTTGTACATCAACAGTGATATGGCAGACCATTTAATGCTTCTTTCTGCCCTGGCAGTGGGCACGTTGACTAAAGCCCTTGGGGTGTGCGCAGTTAATACTACGCTTGTACTTACTGGACCACTTTTCTTTTAATGTACTAATTTCTTCTTTGAGTTTAGTTGTACGTTCAGCAAGATGATAGCCCTTCATCATTTTGCCTAGTGTTTTGCCATCAACATCGTTTTGATCGCCCATTGTGGCCATTACATAGCGTGGGTCATTGCCGTCTTTAACTACACCTACACCAGCAGCATCTTCATCAATTTTTGTTGGGCCATATACAAATGCAGTAGGTTCAATTCCAAACTTTTTAGATACTTTATCAATAAAAGCATTAACTAGTTTATTAGGAATATTTTGTCCTACTTTCTTTTGTATCATTTCTCCGTGATGTTTACCTTTAAGATATACATCAACAAAAGCTTCGCGATCAATGATTTGCCCTTCTTGTACAGTAGTTGGAATCTTGTCAAGGATTCTGCCAAGTTCTGCATCATCTCTGCCATACATTTGTTTCAAGTAATCACTGCGCTGCTTTGGATCATTGCGTACAAGATTCCAAGCTTCTCTACTTTGTGTTCCGTGGCTAACATCAACTTGTTCTTTGCCCAATGTAATTATTTTGTGACGTTCGTCAGCAATAATTACGTAACCATGTTTGTCAGCAGTTACGCATTCTTGTAAAGTTTTAAATGATTTAAAGTAGCTAGGATTTCCGTCTTTTTTAACAGTGTCCATAGCTAAACGTGCTGCATCTGGTCTTCCTACTGCAACTATAAAAATAGTATTAGAAGGGTTAAATTGTGAAGGTAATTTGTAGGGGCTTGCAACTTCTAAAATACGATCACTAGGCACACCTGCGGCATGCATTAGTTGTATTTTATCGCCAAAATCAAAGGGACTTTTTGGTAATTCTGTTTTGTTGCTAGTAGCAATAAACACGTTATCGCGACCAAACTTGCTTTGCAGGCTTTGGAATACTTCTCCGTGCCCTAAATGGAAAGGCTGAAAACGGCCCGGATATAGTACAACCAACTGCGAGCCGGCTTCTGCTACGTAATTTTCAAATAAATCAGCAATAAACATGAGAATCCATTCTATTGCTATATTTAGCTTAAATGTTCTCTAGTAACCAAATGTAAAATGGAGTTTCAAAGGGTAAAATCCATGTGCCATTCCACCCTAAATTTACACAATTTTTTACTTCAGCTTCGAGATCTTGCCCTTGTTTTTTCATTTCTGCTTGATAAACATCTGGGTAAACAGGACGATAAACACTAGCTGTCCATAATAAAGTACCTAGATCAATATCGTCAACTTCTATGCTTTCAATATTTAAAAGCATATCTTCTACAATTTTACCTGCAGCATCTACCACAGTATCGTATCGTGTTTTATTGGTAAACGTTATTTTAAGTTCAGAATTGCCTTCGGGTACTTCGGCTGCGAATTCAATATATTGTGTACCTGTGCTTGCAGCAAGAGTACCATCAAAGTACTCTTTACTGCCAACACTGATAGTGATATGAGGACACTTGCTGGAATGAGATCCACTAAGCCCAATTTTAAAGTTAAGTGTTTCTCCTGCCATAATAGTCCTTATGCTGGTGCTTTATGTGCCATCTTAATAGCATCTTGTAATGCTGCTGGGCCGCCACCTACGTCTGGTGTTTCACCTGGAGGACCAAACTGAGGCATCTTAGCAAGGTCGCCAACAAACTCGTAGTGTCCAATGTGATTCAACAATACTTTGCCGTGTGCCCAGATTTCTCCGCCTAACGCACTCCATCTGCGGCAGAACAACCAATCTTCTGATAGATAGTGACCTTTTTCGTCAATAGCAACGTCAAAGATACTGTACATAGTTGGCTCGTATTGTTTACCTAGACCAACATCGTCCACATACTTTGTTTCTGGATGTGCAGCACATAGTTTAACATATACTTCTTTCTTAAACAACAAGAATCCTGTGCCCATTGTATCTACAGTAAAGATATCGCCTTGTACTTTAGTTTCACGCTTTAGGTTAATAACATAATTAACTGGTAGTGCTTTCTTAGGATACAATCCACCAATAACATCCTTATCACAGGCCATCATTTGTAGAATAGATTCTGGTTGGAAACGAATATCTGCGTCAATAAACATAAAGTGTGTAGCTGATGTATTTGTCATCATCTTAGCCATTAAGTTATTACGAGCACGAGTAACCAATGACTCATTGACCATTGTATCCAATGACCAGTTTAAGCCTACTTGTTGTGCCATAAGAATAAAACGCAACAATGATGTCATTGTCGGTTCGCTTACATTACCACCGTAACATGGCATACCAATGTGTAAATGACACTTACTAAAGTCAAATGGTTGACCTTGTTGTTGTACCTGTTGTTGTTGTGCTTGTTGAGCTGCAGCCGCTTTGATCATTGCTACTGCATCTTGTGGATTGGGCGAAACAGCTTTCTGTGCTGCTGCTGCTTTGATTGCCGCTACTGCGTCTGCTTGTGTAGAGGCGTTGGTTTCACCAATTACTTTTTTAGTCATTGAGTTCTCTCTTTATGTTGAATTTATTTAGGCTTTGTTAACTTCGACAACAACACCGTTGCCGAGTAATTCTTCTGCAACTGACCCTAATGCTGCAATAACATCAGAGGTTGCGATATCAGGTGCACCGGCTGCATCTTCATCTTTAACTAGTTTACTTACTGTGATTATGATAACTTCTTCATGTATTTTGGCCAATTGAGCCTCCTTGAATATGCTACTATTTATTCTCTATGTAAACCAGCTCAGAAACTTCTCTAACAATATCTGGATTTAGCAAACGTACAAACTCTACTACACCCGGATCATTTGTATAAAAATAACAACCCCAGAGCCACCCATGTGAGCGAGTGAGTTGAGTCCTTGTTCCAGCTGGGATTTTAATTAGTTCACCTAGACTATCCAAATAGTTTAGGATTTGTTGTCTTGACTCAGTGGTAAACTTCTTTTCTCTTAAACAAACTTTATATTGATATGCAGGTTTTCTTTTAACTAAGACTTTATTATTGTTGTTTAGAAGATTGCCAATTTCTGCAGATTCTGGACCAGTAATGTTTTTAACATGTACTTGATGTGCTTTGTCCATTTCTAGTATGATACTCTTTAACGCTTCTTCGTTGCTTGCATAAAAAGAAACACTAGGTTCTTGTGTTCTAACCTTTACATCAGTGAAAGTATTTTTAATATATTGCAATCTACTTAACTGTGACATGTCTGATTTTGAAAGCCAGCTTTGTAGTTTAATATTCCACCAAGACCCACCTAGATTATAGCCAGGATGTGTTCTACCGCGAGAAGTTAGATCTCTACGAATATCAGCAGCATGAATGCTCTTACAGCCAGGAGCATACACCTCTAACTTATAAAGATATTGTCCAAAATACTTTTTGGAAGTGTTCTCAAATTCAATGTCAGGCGACAGGTTCTTCCAAAACGATATATCCATTTTCGTCAATTCTATAAGTTGTATCGGTTGCGGCTACTGTTTTAAATGTAAATGCGTCTTCAGCAAAATCAACAATAACTGTATTACCAGCAAGTATGTTTTCAAACAAAATCTTTTTACTTAATGGCACTTTGATTAAATCGTTAATTTTACGTTGTAGTGGACGAGCACCCATCTTAGGATCAAAGCCTTTTGATATTAGTTCGTCAACTGCTTTTTCAGTTAAACGTACACGTAATTGTTTTTCAACAAGTAAATCGTTTAATTCATTGATAAACTTATTAACAATTTTACGCATACTTAGATCATCAAGTTTGTTAAACTTAACAATACCGTCTAGACGATTACGAAACTCTGGTGCAAAGAAGTCTTTAACAGCTTTGTCGTCTTCGCCTGATTTTTGTAATGACTTAGTAAACCCAATTGTGTTCTTTTCGTTGTCTGCAGCACCTAAGTTACTGGTAAGGATAATAATACTGTTACGGCAATTGGCTTTTTTACCATTGCTACTTGTAACTGTGCCTTCGTCCATCATTTGCAGTAATATGTTACTTACATCAGGATGTGCTTTTTCAATTTCGTCCATAAGGATAATTGAATTAGGATTCTTTTCAATCTCGCTGATTAACAATCCACCACCAAGATTGCCGTCATCATAGCCTACATATCCTGGGGGCGCACCAATCAATTTAGCAACACTGTGCTTCTCTTGGTACTCACTCATATCATATCTTAGTAGTTTCATCCCAAGATTCTCGGCAAGCAATTTAGCAAGTTCTGTTTTACCTGTACCTGTTGGTCCTAAGAACAAGAAGTTACCAACTGGCTTATTAAGCGATTTAAGTCCTGCACGGCTTACATAGATCTTTTCAAGTACAGTATCAACTGCCTGATCTTGTCCGTACAGTTTCTCTTTAATAGTTGGCTCAAGTCCTACAATGCTCTTTGTTCCTTGGACATTATCAATTTGTTCTGCAGGAATCTTAGTCATTCCGCTGATAGCCTGCACAATGTCTGAACGTGTAACTATCCAAGAGTCATTTTTAATTTTTAACTTTGCACAGCAAGCATCGATTAAATCAATTGCTTTGTCTGGCAACTTTTTGTCTGTTTGATAACGTACACTTAGATCCACTGCTGAATCAAGTGCATCGTCAGTGATTGTTCCGTTATGGAACTTTTCAAAGTGCATACGTAATCCGTATAGGATTTCTTTTGCTACACTTGGTGTTGGTTCGTCAATAGTAACACGTTGGAATCTACGCATTAACGCACGATCCTTTTCAAAGCTCTGTGTATATTCTTCCCAAGTGGTACTAGCAATAACTTTAATCTTACCTTTGCTTAGTGCAGGTTTGATCATGTTACTAAAGTCCACTGAACTTTGGCTACCAGATCCTGCTCCACGCATTTGATGTGCTTCGTCGATAAACAAGATAGCTTTGCCTTTAAGATTAAGTGCAGCCAGTATCTCTTGTATTTTTTCTTCAAAGTCGCCGCGGTACTTAGATCCAGCAAGTAAACTCCCAATGTCTAAATTATATACAGTATAATCATGTAGGTATTTAGGAACAGTTTTAAGAGTAATTGCTAAGGCTAGACCTTCGGCAATAGCCGTTTTACCTACACCAGGATCGCCAATCATTAATACGTTGCTCTTGTTACGACGTGCTAATACTTCAACTATATCGTTTGTTTCTGTTGCACGACCTATAACAGGATCAATTTTGCCTTCTTCGGCTTGCTTGTTAAGATTGTCGCAGTAATGTTCTAGTATTTTATCAGCACGTCCGGTATCTGATATTGATTTACCAGCATCTGCTTTGTAGTTCTTATTGTACATCTCAATCAGCTTAGAACGATCAAGACCGTACTTAATCATAAAGTAATGCGAATAGCTGTTTGTTTCTGCGTGTATACTTAAGAACAAGTCCATGAGTTGGACATGTGTTCTGCCACTGAATAGAACTTGGGTAAACGCACGATTAAACACACGTTCTAGTGCATGTGTCTTTTTTGGATCGCTGCTGGCACTTAAAAGACAAACCTGTTCTTCGAGGTAAACATCTAGGTCTGCATCTAAGCCAACAACATCGGCTCCGAAATCAGCTAAGAACTCTCGGAATGGTTCAAAACGTACCATGCATAGAAATACATGTTCTAAAGTCACATACTCGTGATTTAGATGTTTAGCCATTTCAGTGGCTTCTGCTACTACATGGTCAATCTCAGGATTGGTCTGTAACATATAGATATTTATTGTGAGTTGAAGGGATTTTGAAGTCTTTGTAGCATTTCTACTTGAGTAGCATCTGTAATTGCTGGTACAATAATGTTAGTAACAACTATTAAAGATCCTCTAGCAGTTTGATTCATTGCATATAACCCTTGTTGGGGTATTCTAAATTTAGTTCCTGGCTGTGTACCTGGAGGTACTTGTAACGAAAACTTTTTGCCATCTAGTCCTTCAACTGTTATATTAGTACCTATTATAGCACCTATACAGTTAATGTCAACTGTCTTGATAAGATCTAAATTATCAACACCAAAATTTGGATTACCATCTACAAATACTTTAATATACAAATCGCCACGTGGAAGACTACCAAAGAAGTTATCACCTAGTCCAGGATACTTAATTGTGCTATTGGGTCTAACACCTCGCGGTATTTGTATTTCTACAGTAGTACGTTCTCCATTGGTATTTTGCACACTGATAGTTTTAGTTTGATTTTCAAGAGTACTAGCCAAACTAACAAAGACCTCAACAGTCATATCTTTGTTTCTTCTAGGTTGTCTAAACTGTGCAAATGGATCGCCACCGCCAGCAAAGCCTTGTCCAAAAGCAAAGCCAAAGTTACGTAACATTTCTTCCATCTCTGGAGGAACTCCGCCACCAACGTCTTGTCCGTTTACTGTAAAATGAAATCCTCCTCTGCCCTGACGCTCAGCATCGTATTGGGCACGAGCTTGATCATCGCCTAATATATTATAGGCACTTTGTATCTTTTGAAATTCAGCTGTGTTACCACCACGATCCGGATGATGCTTATTTGCTAATCTCCGATACGCTTGTTTAATTTCATCTGCCGTAGCAGTTTCAGATACACCAAGGGTATTATAATGAGTCATAGTTTGTATTATACATTAAAAAAGAAAAACGGTCAACACCTTTGGCATCAACCGTTATTTTAGATTACTTCCGATTACTTCTTCTGATCTGTTACTTCTAGTTTCTTATGAACTTTGATTGTCTTGCAAACTTCTTTTTCTTTCTTGGTTTTTGGATCTTTTTCTTTAACACAGACCTTTTTGGTTTCTGCTGCTTGAGCAATGCCTACAGCAAATACACCTGCTAATGCTACTGCAATAATGTTTTTCATTTTGTGTTTTCCTTAGGTTGACATACTAGTTCTTGCAAATATATTGTACCATAGTTAATTTGTGATACTCCTCGAGCCTCTAATTCCTCTTTGGTTAAAGGACGCACATTAACTATTTTACAAACCTGTTGAGGCTTTTGCAAGTTATCTTCTGCCAGAACGGCATAGATAGTTGCAAGGCCTAATACGAAGATTGTAATTGCTTTCAATTAGATCTCCGGAAAGTCCGGCTGTACTGGAGCCTTCTTACCATTTACCATTTTAACCGGATCACTTGCTGGTGCTTGTGGTGCATATGATGCTGCTGGTTGTGCCGGTGGTGGAGTAAAGCTCTGTGGTACGCCCTGACCTGGAGCCATCATTACTGGTTGTTGTACCTGTACTGGAGCAGCTTCTGGTAAACTAATACCGCCATTGTTAGCACCGTTTAGTTTTTCCTGTGTACGTCCATATGCACTTACACCAATAATAGCACCCATGGCAATGTGATACAAACCACCACCTTGTAGTGTTAGTGGAGTCCACATACCAACTGCTTGACCTGGATTATAATATTGTAGGATGTTGTATAGGATTGGTCCTAGGATAAAGTCAAACAAACATGTTGCCATGTAGGTCCAACCCATCATTGGGCGCCATTTTGCATTCATCCAATCTTCTTGTTTCTTTGCTGATTCGCTTTGTTTAGCCATGTTAGTTCCTTAAATAAACAACCAGATACCTTGAGCCAACAGTGCAATACCTGCTGCGCCAACGTATAGACTTGCTTTGTACATTTTATTGTTAACAGCCAAAATACTTGCAGACAGCAATACGATTGCTAACTGAAATACCATTGCGGCAAATGTTAACCAAGGGCTGTGTTTGCTAGCCGCATCACGTGCTGCTTCAAAGCCCTTTGCCTTTTCTAGTAATTCTTTCTTGCCTTCACCTTTTGCAGGATCACTTTCGTAACGTGCAATCTTGGCTTCAAGTTTTTCAATTTGAGCACGACTACCTGAACGTTTAGCATCTTCAAGTTGTCCTTCGGCAATCGACTGCTTAATTGATTTGCTTTGGTAGAACGCATAAGTGTCTGTGGCTTTTAGCATGTTCTTTAATACTGCACCGCTAAATGAATTAGCGAAGTACGTGGTAACAGCTAAGAATAATGCCATAACAACAATTACTAGTCCTGCTTTGTCTTTAATTAGTGCTTCACGTTCGGAACGTGATAATGGTTTTGGTGCGTCTGCCATGTTATGCTCCTAGAATGTGTAGTGCGTGTTCATAGTGCTTGACGCGATCATCAAGACCAATGTAACCGCCATTAATTTTTTTAGTCATTTTCTTAATGTCACCAGCATCAGCTTCTACATTAAGATTGTTGCTTTCCCAGAACCAGCAAGCTGATTGGGCAGCACCTTCAAATGTTTCTAAGTACTCACTTGCTTCAGATGCACTAATTTCCAAACTGGCAGCAAACCAATCATAGTTTGTTTTACCTGTCAATTGGATTAGACCACGTCCACAATATTTGTATCCATCACCACTTGCTTCATCACCATTGCCCATACGATTTGCATAAACTCTATTAGCAATCTTTACTGGCTGCTTGGCATAAGCATTGGCTGTATCTCGATCACTGAAGTACTTGGGAAAAGTCTTCATTAAACTTTCTGCTTTATAATTTAAGTTCTCCTTTAAGAACCTAAAACCACCTGACTCATGAGCGCATTGAGCAATAAATGCAGCAATACGTTTTGGTGTGTTAATTTCGTAATCTGGTAGTAATTGATCAAATGCTTCGATCCAATGGTCAGCATGTGTAATGCCCGGAACCATTTGTTTTAATTGACTTACTGTTAGCTTCATTGCTTCTCCTATTATTTGACGCTGTCAAAGACTTTCTTTTGTTCTTGATACCACTCATTCCATAGTTCAACGGATAGTTGACATTCCTTATATTGTCCATAGTTGTCTGCTACTACAGATAATAATTCACTTAACTTTTCTGTGCCAGCTGGGACTTCTTTTAACTCTGGGCACTTGGTCAGTAATTCTTTTGGCACTTCTGGAAAGGTACGCTTGACAGGAACAGTTGTTGAACAACCTGCAAGTAATAATAGAAGGATTAATGAACGTTTCATTGTTTCTCATCCTTTTTCAATGGCTCTACTTCTACAACGGGTTTACGACGAGCTGCTTGGTTCAGTAGATTAACTGCCTCTGGCGAAACCTTACAATCTCTATCAATAACGTTGCTGACTTCTCGAATTTTTTCTTGTATAACTACGACGTCTTGTTTAACGACCTTAACACGATCAAGATAAACTTTCTTAATCACTGTGTTAACCTTTCGAGATTTCTCTTCAGACTCAGCAATTTTTGCTTCCATGGCTTCAACACGTTCGCGCCAATCTTGTTCAACGCTGTATCCGCCCTTCCAGTAAAGCCCAGTACAGAATACGATAACCGAAGCAATTAAAATTGGTGTTCGGTAAATGTTAATGAACGGAATGAATTTTGTAAAAAAACCCACTATTAATCCGGCTGCCCCAATAAAGAGCAATCCGTTAATAATCCAGAGTAAAAATGATGTTGGTAGTAAGTGTAGAATCCACATAATATACTGTTAATTGATAACAGTATTTATGAGTTTTGGTTAGAGAATCCCTGCTAGCGAACGTAAGGATTGTGTGTAATCATTCTTTGGTGCTTTTGTAGTAACAGTAACACCTGCAGCATTGCGCATTTCGTCTAGTGCTTTGTTACCAAATTTACGTAGGTAATCGTCACTAGTTAATGGAACATGTGCTGTAATACTTTCTATTGTTATCGGCTGTGGATCTGGGTTTGATCTGAATTGTACAGTCCAATCTTCTAGTTTCTGCTCAGTGAGATTCATAATATCTTTCATCATGGTCGTGATGTTTTCAGCAGCATCTGGTGTACGATCACACTCAACAAATACAATATAATCGCCGTCGCCCATTTCACCAGAACTAACGTCAGAATCAATAACCCAATCGTAACCCTTTTCAACAAAACTAACAAGATCTTCTGCAGGCTCACGTCCAGTTATTTTAAAGCTGAGAACAACGATATCTTCATCACGTCCCATTTTGCTTTTAAATTCATCGATGTGCAACTCTGGATGCACTAAACGTTTTAAATCGCTTTTTTCTAAGCCTTCTGTGATATTAGAATACGGCATTTTGTTGTCCTTGTGGTGCGTTCTCTGCGCCTTGACTAGCTGTTACTGGTGCTGCAGCATCAGTTTTGTACATGTTTTCGTCTGCGCCTTCTTCATAACTTTGTTCAATGTCTTCAACATCAATGGTGCCAGA
Organism: Ophiocytium majus; assembly: GCA_032358315.1. Classification (NCBI taxonomy): domain Eukaryota; class Xanthophyceae; order Mischococcales; family Ophiocytiaceae; genus Ophiocytium; species Ophiocytium majus. The sequence goes on along the minus strand of JAULBY010012459.1, from coordinate 3,911 downwards.
TTCCAGTTCCAAGCTACCTTGATTAATTTCTTGCATTAGTTGTTTTGGCATAACAATTTCAACTAACCAGACTGGAATTGTTTTAAATTTAGGTACGTGGGTACCTGCCTGAAAATCTTTAGGATCTTTAACTTTAACTGGATAGCTAAGTTTGTCTTTTTTATACGTTATTTCGCACCCGTAATCGAGCAAACGCTCGCCGCCACGTGGGTCGGGCATTAGTTTGTAGGGCCACATAAATGTGCAAATTACAAAGTACTTTTCGTATTTTGGACCCGCTACTAGTTCGCCACGTTTCCAATTTTCAAATGCGTAAACATCAAGTTCGTCAATCACACGCTCAAAATCCAGTAGGCTGTTTACAGCACTATCTGTCATTGAGATGGTTTTAATGTTTTCAATAATATCTTTAATATCTGTAGCCATGTTGAATCCTGTTCAATTATTTATCGAATAATTGCGCTATCTCGTCTGGAATCCATGGCGTTTCCATGCGTTCCGGGTGCCAAACAATGCCAGCTGTGTTGCCATCAATCCATGATTCGCAATGCCCCTGATCGTCATATGCTAGTATAGTAGCCGATTTTTGTGGAGTTTTAATTGCCAAGGAATGATAGCTGTTTACAGTAATTAATTCTCCAAAGTAGTTAATTTCATGGTCACAATCTACGTGATTGCTAATTTCTGCTATTTCACCACCAAGTATTTCTGTTAGTAAAAAAGCACCATGACAAATGCCTATAACTGGTTTACATCTTGCTATCATGTGTGTAGCCAAACGCATTTCAGTTAAGCGTCTAATAGTACTATCATCTCCGCCGGTGATAACAAAGCAATCTAGCTCGTTTGCTAGATTATTGAAGTCTTGATTTGGCCTGTTTGCAATAGGAAAGAGCGTATGCGCTTTTAAGTATGAATACCATCCATGCTCTAAGGCGTCATACGCTCTATTTTTGTGTAACAGGACTCGTTGACTGAGTCCTATGTTCATTTACCAACCGTAAGCGTCGGCAACTAATTTTTTACCATCTTCTGCAGCAGTAGTATTTTTGCAGCTGATGTCGTACAAGTCTTTACGCATAAGAGCAACTAGTGCTTCAATACGTGCTTGCTCTTCGGCGGTAGTAACTAGCTTTTCTAATGCACGAGCACCGATTTTGCTATGGAAACCTTCGTCCTTAGCAATCTTGGCGTAAGCATTACTAATAAACTCATCTTCGATACACTCTGCCATTTGATTCCAAACAGCTTCTGCGCGGCCTTCAGCAACCAACTGATAAGCAGCTAAAGCAGCAGGGTCAGTTTCTGCATTATACTTTTGTAGTAGTGCAGCACCTTTAGCGGTGTTGGCTTGTGCTTCAGCATCAATTGCAGCTTGCACATCAACAGGTGCGCCCTGAATGTGTTCAATAACTTCTTTAACCAAGCGAAAGTGTACTGCTTCGTCGTGCGCTTGCTGAGTCAATAATTGTAATTCAACTGGATCAGCATCGGCTGGCATGTTTGCAATAGTTTGGCTAATTTCAACCATGTTCATGCGCTCATTGACCATACGGCCGATAAAGTGATCTACTAGCTCTTGTTGGCTTGGTTTACTGTCAAAGTAAGCTTTAACGTTAATTTGACTAGCACGGAAAAGTGCCTGATTATTGTCGATTAACTTATTAACAAATTGTTTTGCGTCCATATGGAACTCCTTGTGTATCGATACTGTAATATTTATATTATTTTGGGTCAGCTGGGTCTTTTAAATTGCGTTCTTTGTAGGGTCTACGACCAGCTCGAATGTGCTCATCTAGCCAATGTGTTTCTATTGGTGTTATATATTTATGATTAGCATCTTTTTCAATAAAGTCATATATGGAATCACTGTCCCAGGCTATAGGAAAATCCATGATCTTAGATAACCATTTGAGATAGTGTTTACCGTGTAGAAAAAACGCTTCGTGATCTACAAAATGTACTTCATGCTCGCTAGTTAAAATGTTATCATAGTAGTATTCTTGTGCAGTTGCTAGTGAACTAAATCCGTTCATTAGACGTTGCTGCTGAACAGTATTGATATTCTTATCTCGTACAATAATAGCAATGGTCACCCGTATCCCTAATTCTCGTGCTTGGTCCGCAACTTCCCGGATTTTAGGAATAATACGGGTACCGTCCATATATACTGGGCATGATACATTGGCTAGGAAGTATTGACTATTTGCAAATTTGTCTGCAGTTAATCGTTCCGGGAATCGCCAGTATTCTGCAAATGGTTCTATATCACTAGGAACCCAATAATCTTTCTTAAGATCTTCCCATCCTTCTACGTTAGGATGTTGGCTTAAAATTCTGCTGAAAAGATGATTACCCGAACCCTGCGGTCCTGTAACAATTAATAAATGTTTGTCTGACATGTGATATCCTTATTTGAAAAAATACATATAAATTAAACCTGGAATGATTATAAAAAATTGTGGAATAAAGTTAAGCATTAGAGCCCTCTCGTTCCAACGCCAGCCAACATAGATCCATCCTGACGCTCCGACCATCTGTAACAGACTATTCCATGGAGTTAATCCTAGCACATGAAATACCATCGCTACCAAAATAGTGCAGGCACTGGCGTACTTAATATACCAAACGTGATCTCTCATTTGATTAAGGTAACTAATATATCGTTATGTACTATTGGTACTTGTACGTCTGCACCAAAGTTTTCTTTAACCCAGTCTGCAGTAAAATAGTTCCATGTTGCACGTTTTTGGCAAGCATAGTCTAGCATCAATTTATTTGATCTAGCAATCTCATATAACATAGTGTTACTGTCAACATACCAACTGTAATTGGGATATCTAATTTGAAATCCACCGGCTTCGTGCCACCAGGCAAATGCAGTTTGATCTGGGCGATACACTAGCATGATCCAGTCATCGGGGAACCGTTTTTCTATTTCTTCAAATTTGTCGGGCCAGTTGTGACTCTTGACTAAACGTGTACCACCGGGCTCAGTCCAAGCTTGATCAATGTGTTCTGGATTGTTCCATAGTATAATGGGTTCAAACTCCATACGCCAACCAAAATAAGCACCTTTGTGGCCACTATAGGAGTGGTGTTCGTATGTGCGTTCTGGGGTTCGATCGCTAGTATTAAATCCAGGAATAGTTTCTAAAGTTTGGGCAATGCCCGACCAACGCGATCCGGGAACGCCGGTAAAAAATATTCTGTCAGGTAGCATAATAAGTAATTATATGAATCAACAACTACTCAATAATTATTTCAGCACACATTGGCGCGGACATCTTAATACATATCTTTTTTCTGGGCTTGGAATTAGTAAGAAAATTGAGCCCAACGAATGGGTATTAGATGTTGGATGCGGGATAAATCCATTTAAACCGTTAATTGCTAACCTAGTAGGAATAGATCCTGCATTTGGTCAAGCCGATCATCAAACCACAATTGAAGATTTTGAAACAGATCAACGTTTTGATGTTGCACTTTGTTTGGGCAGTATAAACTTTGGCACAGAAGAAACAATCAAGAATCAAATTAAGTGTGTAGTTAATTTACTTAACCCTACTGCTAGAATCTACTGGAGATGTAATCCCGGAAGACAAGATCACGGTAATAAAGAATGCAAAGAAATTGATTTTTTTCCATGGTCTGAAAAACTACTAGACCAATATGCTCGAGAGTTTGGGTTTACATTAGTGGACTTAAAACAAGATACAAACAATAGGATCTACGCTGAGTGGACACGGTCTAATACTTAGTCCAAAAGTTCTGAACTTCTATAGCGTTAAAATGAATCTAGATACTCCTTAAATATTTGCGTGGACTTATTGACAAGCCCACTAACAGGCAAATGTCAGATCCACCAATTATAAAGGAGGCAGTCTTGAGTAAACGCCGTCGCAGCGAAG
>JAULBY010012458.1:0-57013 GCA_032358315.1 Ophiocytium majus | reverse complement strand
CCACCCCCACCTAATGCCCCCCCCCCCCATCCAGCACGGCCAGCACAGCCTGTTTCTGGGGGGTCGTGCATCGTTTCATGCACTTTTTCAGCGCCGGTAGTGCCGCAAGGGCTGTAGACAGCTGTGCATTGTCAGAGCTGGCTGGCGCAGCAGCATGGGCGGCAGCAGCAGCGTCTGGCTCCTTTGGGCACTTTGCAATGTACTTGAAGTGTTTATCAGCTATTCACTGTCCGATTTCTGTAGTATTTGCTGATGATAAACACACTGCTGATGAACACAATACATGGCCAATATATATTTGTACTTGCGTGATGACAGCAAATACAGCAGCGGCCAAGGGACCATTAGGCCCTGTAAGCATTTTCGCACTTTTTTTCGGTGCTAAGTAACATCTGCGCATAATTTTGCTGGTACCCACCGTAAATATGAAAACTCATCTGGGAGCGATAAACTACTACTACTGTAGGTCTCCCCACCAGTAGGGGCCGCCACCTTGTATATGTGATAGCCAACTTCAAGATGCACCTGTTTAACTTCTAAGATTCACACTTCAACCTGCAAGTGAAGTTGCAGCCGATGTCACCCAAGCTTCCGGTTTTTGGCGGCTGAGATAAAAAGATACAATTAGTTTGAACTTGGCGGGAACTGCATAAATGCACTCTCCGCACACACACACCACAACGGCAGGGGCGACCGCACATGACACACGCGCTGTTTCGGCGTGTGCGTCAGGGAGTGGCTGGATGGTGGGTGTTGCTGTCAGCACCGAAGGCGGCCATCCGCCAACTGGCATGTGTCGGCAGCAGCCTGGCACTGTTGCCGCGGGCTGCTGCTGCCAGCCACCATCAGGGTACAGCAGCATGGCGCCCCCAACACGTGGCGCACAGGGCACCGGCAGACCCACAAGCACCATCAGCGGTCTGCCGCTGCCTTGAGGCCTGTGCCTGTGGCACGGGGGCGGCAGCAACGCCTGCGCGGTGGTGCTTGCTCCCCGCCACTGGCTGGTCGTTGGCAGACCCCCATAGCGGACAGCCACATCAGGAGCAGCGGTGGTGAAGCGCAGGGCTGCAGGCCGTGTCCGGGCACTGGGGCACCCGTGCTGCGAGTCACAGCTTGCCTACCAGCAGGATAATCCTGTATCACGCCGGTGAGCTCTCTATTGCAGTGTGTGCGGTCATGTGACTTCATCTGTGGTCGACCCTACGGAGCACTGCAGGCTGCTGCTGCTCAGCGCGGGGTGCTGAAACCGTGGGCTGGTTCGGAAGCAACCACACAAATAACTGCATCTCGGGCCCATCGAGGAGTTGGGAGCTGAGATTTTGACACGGCACAGGCCTAGTGTTGGTGTACGACATGAGTTATCCGCAGCCCAAACGCACATTTGCTGCGCCAGTGAAAAAAAGTGCGAAAATTCTTATCATGTACATGCCCAATGTGCCCAATAGAGTACACTACTACTGTATAGGTACTGTAGGAGTGGTACTCAAAGCACACAAGCCGCAGCCGCTGGAGCCAGACGCGTTTCTGGTTTTGCACGGACAGCTGCTGCAGCAAGCCTGGCCGCAGGTGACCAAGGTGGAGCATGTCAACTGGCAGTGCCATCCCTTGGAGCAGATGCGAGGTGGGTGCGAACTTGAAAGCGCACGCACCTGCACCGCGATGATGAAGGGAGCAATGATGTACCTGGCCACGCAAGGTAGCCCAGGGCGCACGAGGTACTCGTGCGTTGACGGCGCCACCTCGTACTCGAAGTCGCCATGCTGCATCGGGAACATCAAGACGCGCCATGTGGGGGGGGGAGAGGGGTGGGGGGCGGTTTTGAGGGTTTTTGTGCTGTGAAGATATAACGAGGTCATTGACGGCTTGTGCAAGTGTGTGGGGGGGAGAGGGGTGGGGGGTGGTTTTGAGGGGTTTTGTGCTGTGAAGATACCCTTGTTTCGAGTCCAAAATCCCGGGCTGAGCAAAAATGCCAAAGCACAAAAAAAGTTGGAAGGTGAAAAGAAGTTGAACACAAGACGAATGTGTGGGGCGGCCACACAGCACCGCAGCGTGAGCCGCTTGGCGTGAGGCTTGCTGCTAGTGATGGTTACCACGACGCACCAAGGTGCGCGCTGCCTGCTTGCGTGTAGCTCGCGCTTTGGATGGCTTGGTGCGAAATTGCGCCATTTGCTTGTTGCGACTCTCGTTTTGCACCTTCGCAGCAAACACAAACAAGTCCCTCGTCGCGCACACACACGGCAGCAGCCCGCTAATCACAGCCAACGCTAATTATGCACATTGACTAACGCGTGGCGGCCAGGGGGCGCAAAAGCAGCTGTGCGCGCTTGTGCGGTCAGCGTCGAAAGTGAGCCTCCGTGCTTCGAGCATTCATTGCCTAAACGCGGCTTTCGCAGCAGCACACAGGTCACACTGCACCAGTTGCGGCGTGCTGCGGGGGGAAAGACAGCCTTGACAGCGGCACACTTGATGGCGTGCCGTGCGTGCGGCGCCATGTACAGGGTGGGGCTGTGGTGGGCATGTTTTGCAGCGTTGCCGTGGAAAATCGGTTTCAAAAACGCAAAAATGGTCGACCAACTGGTTCAAGCGTGCGGCAATGCAGCTGCCTTGCGCCATGGCTGTTGTGACAGCGCGCGCCTTGGTACGTCGTGGTAACCATCACTAGCAGCAAGCCTCACGCCACGCGGCTCACGCTGCGGTGCTGTGTGGCCGCCCCACACATTCGTCTTCTATTCAGCTTCTTTTCACCTTATAAATTTTTTTGTGCTCTGGCATTTTTGCTCAGCCCGGGAGTTTGAACTCGAAACAAGGGTATAACGAGGTCATTGACGGCATGTGCGCACGGTGCAAGCTGCAAGGGTGCGCTGAGCGCTCAGCAGTGAGACGTCCTTACGCGTGGTCAAGGTCGGCGCCCACGTGACAGCGCCGCCGGGCGCCGCAAAACTCCTCCTCCTCAATTCAAGTTGGAAGTTCATGCAAGCGAGATGACCCTGGCCATCCAGGGTTTTAGCCGTGGGCACACCCCAGGGCAGGCCGCGCACAGTCACCCTGCCTACCAGCCAGAGACAGCGGCCAGCACTAAGTTACTGTGGGTGGGAACGAGAGTTCTCTCTCAGCAAGCGAGGGCGCCTTGCTGCTCACCTCGTCCAGCATCAGCATCTGGTCCAGCCTAGTGTTGCGCTGCTCCTGCGCTGCAGCATCGGCTGCTGCCTGCCCGCTTTCCACGGCACCCCCATCATCGACGCCCACCATGGTCAGCGTCGCGCGCGGCGGCGCCGGGGGTGCCTGGCCCACCACACACACGCGCGGGGGGGCCGCCGTGTGTGTGTCTGAACTTCAGACTCTGAAGCTCTTACAATCGAGTACCCCCGGGCATGCGGGCCATTAAAATGCGCGGGGGGGGGGCGGGGGGTAAAAAGTGTGCTCAGCAGCAGCAACCCCCCCCTACATGCATGTTGTACTGGCGCGCGCGCCAGCGCGCGCCAATGGCACGGCACCCTCGGGTGCGCGCGCGGCGCCGGTCTCGGCGCTCCCTGTGACACCTGCGCCAGCCGCAGTGCACTGCAAGGGGAAAGCGCGGCAGTCGAAGTCGCCTAAGAAGGCGCGGACAAGTGCACGTTTTGCTGACATCACCGCACAGCAGCAGCAGCTTGATGGATTGATTTCTAACCCTTCTTTGCGGTTCTTGCACTTGAGCGTACAAGAGCACACAATTTGTCCCACCTTGTCCACCAATGTTGGCGTCAATGATACCTTAAAACCGCGGCATGTTGTCATCATCAAAAGCATGAAATAGTCTCTCGGAAGTGTCCTAACAGCGCAAGGGAACAAGTGCTCACTCAAGCTTGTGCACTAGTGCAGCGCAGCATGTCTAGCCACGACACGCAACAGGTAACAAAACACTAGCCACCCGCATTCGTGAGGTGGGAACTGCAGGCGGCACAACTGGGAGCGTAGAAACATGTGCATTGCAAGCACACACAAGAGGGACAACAGCTGAGCAGTGGCGCTGCGAGATTCCCCGAGAGGCGGGTATGGCACTGCCGCCTGCAAATTGTCAACCTGCAAACGGTCCAGTCGGCTCACCGGTTGGAAAGTGAATGGATAGGACGCGGACCTGTAATTGTAACAGGAATAGCCCAGCCGCCACTGTTCCCGTTTCTATGCTAAGGCGGCACATTGCAGCCCAGAAATGTTTACTGGCATTATATGGGTGGGCACAGGAGTTCACAGTGTGCCCAAAACAGTGGCTGCAGCCATGCCAGGCTGTGTGAGCATGGACAGTGGCCAGCTCGGCTGTGTGCCATGCCACGCTGCCGCTCAACCAACAACACCTGCTGTTGCCAGGCGGCAAGCACTGTGTGCCATGGCATCAGGTGTGCAGCTGCCGTGCAATACCATGCCTGATGTAGTACCTGGCCATGCATGCATGGTGTACTTGAGGTACCATGTGCGTGCAGTTGGTAATGGCTAAGTGTCATAGAACTACTAGTAGCGATGAACCGCCATGGCTGCAGCAGCAAGTCTGTGGCGCCGGTGCTGCAGCTGCCAATGCACACAAAGCGTGCACTACTCAACCGCTGCCTGGTGTGAACCATGCCGCCGCGGGGTGCCAGTGGGCATGCAGGCCCTGGTGCGTGTTTGCCCTTGTGTAGGCACCTGGGCAGCTGTGTGCCTGTCAGCAGCTGCATGACCTATAGGTGCACGCCTCTGCACCGCAAAAGCTGTGCTCCACTGGCGTTGGCACTGCTGAGCAGGCGCCACTGCTGAGCAAAGCCGCAACTCACCTCTGCTCCGCAGCAGCAAATGCAGAGCAGGCAGTAGCAGCTGTTGCACGCCCTGGTCGCAGCGGCACCATCCTGTCTACTCAGCAGCAGCAGCAGCCCATGTCAACCAGCAGCGCTGCAGCAGAGTATCCGCTCACCGCCAGCACGGCCAGCCACTCACTGCACCGAGCAAGTCCCCCTGCAGCGCCAAGGGATCATCTCTCGGCCACCCGCACTGCAGGCCACCGCTGCAGTGCACACAGCTCCTGGTACTGGCCGGGCATGCTCGAGCCGTCCACTGCCGTAAGCGCTTCCGGCGTGAGCTGCGACTCCTTGAATGCTCCATCGCCATGGGCGGAGAATGCCCGTGGGTCCCGGGAGGGCTGGCCATTGGCCTTGCTGTAGACGAGGCTGGCCTCTCTGAGGAAGACGGTGTCGCGGGCGACTGCTTCAGGGCCAAGGCCAAAGTGCTCCCCCCAGATGTGCTCCCACTAGCATTGTGAGAAAAGGGGCAGGGGGGGGTGCAAGGCAGCGGTGTGATGAGCAGGCGGGCTGACTGTCACAGCAAGGTACACGCGCATGAAGCTACTGAGCAAAGTGTGCGCTGCCTTGCAAGTGCTCGGTAGAGCACTCCCCAGCCCTGGCATGAATTCAGCTAAAACATCTCTGTGTGTGGATAAAGCATACCGGTATTACCACAGTGCGCGGTGCGCAATGCCATGAATGTCAGGCCAGGCACTGTTGTCTGCATACAAGTCCAGCTGTTGCATCACACGTCGTTGTGTTTGGCCACTTACCACAGCCGCTGGCATGACAGGCAGTAATACTCCCCTGCAAGTCACCCAAACCTCCATGACTAGCACAAGTAGCATTGGCACATATGTCTTCGCAAACCTAACGCCCCAGAACTTCAACCACATATCCAGACACAACAACAGCTGTAAATTCATCCGCCACTAAAAGCAGTGTGCCAAGGTCGCGCCAACGCTAAGGCGCACAAGTTGTCGTAGCAAAAACGTACACCAGCCCGCAGGCATCCCGGCCAACCCAACTTCAGCAGTAAACTTCAAGTGCTGCCAAAACGCGTGCCCACCCACCACAACCCCCCCCATGGCAGTTTAGTCCACTTTGGGCTTTGCCGCAGCACCCCCGTGGCAACGTCAACAAACTTCAACAGCAACTTGCAACTTTTTCAGACGCTTGCCACTCGCCGCAGCCCCGGCAGCGTAGTCTACCGCCAGTGCATTGGGGCCGCCGCGGCGCCGCCAGTGCAACTTCAACAACAAACTTCAACACTAAGCATCAACTGCTGAGATGCGCGTGCCCACCAACCACCACGACCCCACGCATGGCAGTGTTATCCACTATCAACCCCATGCGCCTTCCCGCCAATGCAACTTCAATAGTAAACTTCAACTTATTCAGGCGCTTGCCACTCCCCACGACCCCCGGCGTGGCAGAGTAGTCCACCACCAGCCACTTGCAGCTTCGCTGCAGCGCCAATAACGCAACTTCAACAACTAGACTTCCAGCACAGCAAACTTGAACTTCGTCAGCATGTGTCACTCCACACGACCCCCCACATGGCACTGTACAGACCGCCCCCCAGCCCTTTGTCACTCCGCCGCAGTGCCGTCAGCGCCTCAGCAACACCAAACTTCAACAGCAAACTTCAACTTCTTCAGACGCGCGCCCACTCACCACGACCCCAGGCATGGCAGAGTAGTCCACCGCCAGCCCCTGGGGCTGCGCCACAACTCCAACACCGAACTTCAACAGCAGATTTCAACTTCTTCAGACACGTGCCCCACTCACCACGACCCCCCGCAGGGTAGTCCACCGCCAGCGCCTTGTCACTTCGCCGCAAGTCCAACACCAAACTTCAACAGAATATTCAACTTACTCACACACATGTGTCACTCAACATGATGCCCACATGGCAGTGTACAGTTCCCCGCCAGCCCCTAGGAGCTGTGCCGCAGTGCTGTCATCGCAACTCCAACACCAAACTTCAACAGCAAACCTCAACTTCTTCAGACACGTGCCCACTCACCACGACCCCCGACATGGCAGAGTAGTCCACCACCAGCCCCTTGGGGCTCCGCCGCAGCGCTGCCGTGCAACTTCAACAAAAATCTTCAACACTGAGATTCAGCTGCTGCAGGCGTGCGCGCCCACCCACCATGACCCCCCTTTTGCCGTGTAATCACTGCCAACCCCACGCGGCTTCTGCCAATGCAACTTCAACAGCAAGCTTCAACTTCTTCAGACGCAAGCCCACTCACCACGACGCCCGGCATGGCAGAGTAGTCCACCGCCAGCCCCTTGTCACTCCGCCTCAGCGCCGTGAGAGCCTCAGCACACAGCCACGACAGCGCATGCACACACCGGTCCTCCGGCGTCCTGGCGCTGCCATAGTCGATGGCCCACTGCAGGCAGGGCTTGCGGGGGGGCTCCCCCACTTTCCGAAGGGTGCCGTCCGCCCCCTTTTGGTAGAAGACATCGTGCTTTGACCACTGGCCGCCCAGCTGAGAGGCAAGAACCTCGTGGGGGGCGCGGAACAGGAACACCTGTGTGTGTTGTGTGTGAAATGGGGCGGCGGGGGCGGTAGGCGGCATGAGCAGTGACGTAATAAGCTCAGCAGTGGCTGCAGTTGGTGTTGGAGGTGGAAGTAGCAACACATGGCACTGGTGCAGGGGCGCCATGTGCAGCAACGCAGTTAGCAGCAGCCCCCGGCGTGCAGCGAGGGTGGTGCGGGTGGCCTCTACCAGCCACGCCACTGCACAGTACACCCACAAGCATGCACATGCCGCATGCTCTGCATCGCGTCACTCACCCACGGCGTCTGCGGGAAAGCGTCCACAAACACGTCCAGGTGGAAGGCGCTGGGCAGCTTCAAAAAGCACGAGGAGCGGCCATGGCTGGTGTGGCACATGGTGCGCATCACCGTGCGGATGACCTCAAACTGCTGCGCCTCGCTCATCCCACGGCCCCATGCGCTCTTTGCTCTGCCACAATTGCGTGGCGGCGCCGGCAGTGGCAGCAAGGGGGCGCACAGGTTAGTCGTGGCTGCAGCGCGGCTTGCGCGGAAACTGTAGGGCAGCAGCCATGAGTGACTTGCGTGTGGCGGCAGCTGCGGTCACAGATGGGCTTGGTGACGGTGTGTGCTGCATTGGTAGGAGGGGGGTCCCGCCATGGATATAGATGATTGGGCAGCTGGTGTGTCGAAGCGGTGTCTGAAGCTGCAGTGACTGCTGTGCTAAGGCATGGCTGTGAGATGACCAGCAGCTGCTGCAGGGGGCGCTGCTTGTCATGCACCCGCTTTCGTTTCAAACAACGCAGCCCTGGCTGACGAGAGTACTGGTGGCAGGCTGCTGTGGCATCTACCTGGCCAGCGGCAAATGCAAGTGACAGGCTCAGAAGCGGGTGGCCCAGCTGCCGCGCCCGCAGCACTGCTGCACTGCTGCTGCATCACAGGCACACACACACCCTCAACCCCCCACTCACCCAATGATGTTGTATGGTATCAACGACTCAGTAACCATGATGGCGCTTGGCACGTGCGCGATCATGTTGCTCATGAGGGTGCTGCCGCAGCGCGTCTCGTGGTGGATGAGGCCTGTGGGTTCCAAGAATGTTCCGTAGGCACCGGAGCCGTCCTTGGCACTGTCCATGTATGCCTGGATCTCCGCCAGTGTGAAGGTTTTGGGGTTGTTCTGGCGGCAGTTGCTGGCCTTGAGCAGTGCACCGTCCATGGGGTATTTCCAGGGCTCGGATTGGTAGTTGTCATAGTCAACAAGGCAGAAGCTCACTTGAATGCCTTGGTCATTGTAGTGCAGCTGGCGAGTATGTCATTTGTGGGAGTTGTTGGGCGTGAGCAGCCGTTGGTGCAGTAGCAGTGAAGGGGATTGGGGGCCCGGGGAGAGAGCAGGAGGCATGCACTGGTGATGGGCACCGTTGATTGCTGTTGGCGCTAGGTATTTGAGGCTACACAGTGGAAAGCCAGCAGCACCAAGTCAACTAGAGACTTGCAACTGCTCAGTGCCCGAGGTGCTGCTACTTGCAACCGGCACTGGTGCTCCAGATAGCACTACGAAGGAGTTCAATGTACGCAGAAGCACTGACCAGCCCTCATTGTGTTTTGCACACATGTGACAAGCTGTCAGAATGCTGGACATGCTACTCGGAAGGCCACATGCTGGCTGACTGAAAGAGCTTCACCTGTGCACTTCTGTGAGCTGGTGCATGCTGTGCCGTGCTACCGATGTACTGGTGGTGATGCTCGTGCTGCTGATGCTGCACGCACAGGGGTTGACAGGCAAAACATGCTCTGCACGCATGCCAGCACGAGGCGTTGCTAGCCTCCTGCTGCTGCCCTGCTGCCGCGCCAGCAGGTCACTCCTCTGACACACGCGGTCACACCAAGTGCTTGTGTCATCACCAACCTGCATGGGTCGCCACTCCTTGCCCTCCATCGCGGGCAGCTGGAATTCAGCGGCCCGCGCTCCCGGCAGCACCTGCAGCCCCCCAGCTGCTACCAGCAGCACCATCCCCGCCAGCCGCATGACTCTCTCCCTCCCGATGTTGCTGCCGCTTTTTCCTGGTTGATGTTCGAGTGGAAAGGGGAAGGGCCGTGCCGTGCCGTGCCGTGTGGCAACACGAGCACGTAGTAGTTTGCGTGCTGTTGTGGCTGCTATCGGTGCTCGGCCGCACGCACCAGCTCGCGAGAGTGGCGCGCCTGCTCGGAAGCTGCGCGGTGTGGGAACCTTCTCAAAGCACCCCTCAACACAGCCTGTCCGTGCGCACGTCTGTACACGTTCTTGAACGTTGCCTTCGACTCTCGCACACGACAGTTTGGTGAAACGGGAGCTGCCAGCCTGCATGCAGCGGCACCCCCCTCGTCCTCGCACACCGCAGCAGCACACACCGCCAGAAGCTTCAGCGCCGTCTGGGCGTCTAGCAGAGCAGACCATCTGCTGCGTGCCTACAGGCAGCACTGCAGCAGCACACGGCCATGCGGTTGGGAGGCGGGCCAACGGCAGGTGTGCTGCCGGTGGCGGTGGTGGCGTTGGCTGTCCTAGCCACTGCTGCCGCATATGATCCCACGTGTGCCAATGGTATACCAAGCGCGGTGAGTGCTAGTCCCCATGTGCCACCGCACCCGCCACCGCGCTAATTATGCTGAGCCCCGCACGCAAGGCTGTCGCACGGCAAGTCCCTGGCGTCTAGCTTAGTCCATGCTGCCAAGTTTGGCTTCGCGCTGCTGCAGCCAAAGGGGCCCTCTGCGCACCCGTTCAACTGCGCGCAGCATGCAGCTAAGTCATTCCAGCCGTTGCTGCGACTGGCGGGGTGGTGCGCCGCACGCTAGTGTCCTGAGGGTGCTTGAGCAATGCTCGTGCTACCGCTGCATGCCGCTGCCAAGTGCTCCTGCTGCGCCGCACTAAACAAAATCGACACCCGTACCGGGCGACTCCAAGCACACGCATGTGGCGGCCCCAAAACGGCGGTGTGTGCACGCACGCAGACCGACCACGTCCCAGCGGCGGTAAAGGGCGACGATGCCACCTGGCGTCGTACTCTCCTAGTCGTGCCAGCTGCTAAGTGACGGAGGAAGTGATGCTGATGCTGCTCCTTGCACACGTCCACTGGTGCTGCGTTGGCCTGCTGCTTCGTTCCTGGCGCCGCTGCCTGCTGCGGGCGCCACTGCTGCCACTTGCACGCGGCTGGCGCCACGCAGGACTTTAGGATCTGCTGCGCAAAGGAGTGCACGCGGTGTACCCCTGAACTGTGCAGGTGCGTGCTAGATGTGCACGAGGCTGAAAGGTTCTCGCAACTACCTCTCTCTTTCTGTTCATCTGGTAACGGCACCAGGCACCCGCGGGTCACTGACACAGTCAGTTGCACACCCACGCCCGGGCGGGTACTGGTGTAGCATCAGCCCACGTTCTGTTAAGCAGCTCCGGAAGGCAGCGACTACTTATTCAAGCAGCTGTGATGCTGTGAGCACCCACAGCACACCAGCAGTGTTCAGCAACAGCAGCAGCTCTCGGCAGGTGTGCTGTTCACTCGAAAACTCGCTGCTGCCTCGTCTGTGAATGAGGTAGGGACTCCAGACGGCGGTATGTCCTATGGCGGGCCGGCCTGCCCACTCGGATGCCCCGCCCGCCTCTCGTTGTGGTCCGGCGGTGGTGGCTCCCCAGTCTGTGAATGACAGTAACGTCTCAACAGCGCGGGGGGCAATGTCATGCTGCTGGCGATGGCCATAGTGCTTCCGTGGTACTGCTAGCGCTTACCATATGGTAGGATCTTATTGCATCGTTACCACCACCGCCACGACGACCTGCTGCAACCAGTAACGCCAGCACCAGCTCTGCCTTTCGATCACATTGCACAACCACCACCACCACCACCACGACCTGCTGCAACAAGTAACGCCAGCACCACCTCTGCCTTTTTCGCGCACACCACAGCCTCCTCCCCGGAGGTGCCGACAAGTGCTGCCCTGCCATCATATCAGCCAAGGAGCTCAAGTGCACAACGCACGACTCCCCCTGTGTAATCCCTCCGGGGCTGCAGCCAGAGGTGGCTGTTGGGGACCCAACTTGCGCGCTTGGCGTCATCAACCCGGTAAGTGCACCGCACACACAGCGCACACTGATGTTGGCGGGCATGAGCACAGCGTGAATGATTTCAGATGCACAGTGTGGGATAGCTGGTCAAACACATGCTCACCTGGAGGGGATGGGCTCTAAGAGGCATGGTCTGCGTAAAGGCGCACGGTTGCGCAGCCGCTGAGACACAGGGTGTGCTGGCATCAACGTACTTCATAAGTACTACGTAGTACAAGAGTCATGCAGCGGTCGCAGCAACAACTATTGCAGCACTACCTTCTGCATCAACGCAGCCTCGTGACAGTTTAGACGCATTTCGGTTAGCTGTTGCGCCACCATGAGAAGTTGCGATGCTACCAACAACTGCAGCAGCAGGTGCGGTGACCACTGACGCCCGAGGCCAGTGCTCCCCACCCGACACAACAACACCGCATCGCTCCTGACACCTCAACTCTCCCGCCCGCCGCCTCAACTCCACTTGCCACCTGCCGCCCAGATCAAGACGGTGTGCTGTGACAAGGTTCAGTGCAACGGCTTGTGCGGTGGCTCGACGTGCTCCACCCTCCCTGGCGGCTCCGCCAACTGCTGTGCGGTTGGCATCAAAGCGCAGAGCCGCTCCTGCGACACCCTGCTGGCGCCATGCACGTTGACTGTGGCCACCGCTACGCCCACAACTGCGGTGCCTACAGCCACACCTGTCACAGCGACACCTACAACGGCAACACCCACCACGGCCAAGCCAACCACAGCCGCGCCCACCACTGTCTCGCCAACCACTGCCAAACCAACCACGGCAAAGCCCACGACTGCGCAGCCGACAGCGGGGCAGAGTGCTCCCGACCCGACGTGTCTGCTTGGCACCAAAAACCTGGTAAGAAATAGAGTTGTGTGTTGCGTGCCGGGCGGCTGCTGAGCGCAGCTGGTGCTCAGCGCTTGGATGTGCGCGCGCGCCTGTTGTTCTGCCCGTGTGGCAGCGATCGGCCGTCTCTGTGCCTTTGTGTGCTGTCGTCACAGCAGCTGTGTATGTGCGTTACATGTGTGGTGTGTGGCACCTGCTATGGCGGCCCCAAGTGAGTCTGGTGGCGATGTAAGGGACTGTGTGAGGATCACATTTCATCTGCCATGATATTACGCTCGAGGCTCTACATTTGCCGGGGTTGAGAATGCACCATGTCGCCATGTGGCTTGGTGCTGCGCGACTGGAAGAGTGACACATATGTGCTTCGTGACGTATGTACAGACGTATATACATGCGCGAGGCTGTAACTTGGTGATGTGTCCTGTGCTGTTCGCTACCTGCTACCTTGCCTGTGTCCGCAGTCCAACCAGGTGTGCTGCCCTGTGGACACCTGCAACGGGCAGTGCGCTGGCTCCGGCTGCAGCCAGCTCCCGGGAGGCTTTGACAGCTGCTGCCTCAATGGCATTTTGGCTACCAACACCACCTGCAACACCCAGGGTGCCCCCTGCATCATCGTGCCGACGCCCAAGCCTACGACAGCGCCGCCCACGGTGCCGCCCACACAGAACCTGCCAGCCGACCCAACCTGCGCTAATGGCATACGGAACAGCGTAAGTTGTTTACGGGGATGAACCACATGCTATGTTTTGTGGAACAGACAACAAGCAGTGCGCGCGTGTGTATTTGTGACAGTTGTGTGTGGTCATGGTTGTGCGCGTGTTGGCGCCATCGATTGCATTCACACAGCAGCTGGTACCATGTGGTTGCAGTTTATGACGCCGGGCGAATGGCAGCGCCAGTGCACGCAGGCAGACATAACCACATCTCCTGCTGCATCACCCGAACCCTACAGCAGCTTGCACACCCACCCACATGCAGCTGCACCAGCAGTGGCTGGGGCGCACCATGGACTCACAACTGATTGCGTCTTTCCATAGCGGCTCGTTGGCTTGCTTCCCATGTAAACCTGGTGGCTGAGTCACCACAGCAGCCCTGCCATATGTATAATCACAGTGGATTCCAGGCTGCCTGCTCTTACGCTCTTCAATTCCTGCCACCCGTGCCGGTACTGTCCACTGTTCTTGGTGCGCAGTCGAACCAGGTGTGCTGCCCCATTGACAACTGCAGCGGCATCTGCGGGGGGTCGACCTGCAAGAACCTGCCTGGCGGCTACGACCAGTGCTGCCTCAACGGCATTCTGGCCACAAATGTCAGCTGCGCAACGCGTGGCGCCCCCTGCATCATCCCTGTCACGCCCAAGCCCACAACGGCCAAGCCCACCACAGCGCCCACAACTGCCAAACCCGTCACTGCCGCGCCCACCACTGCTACCCCAACTACCGCCAAGCCAACCACAGCTGCCCCAACAACTGCGCGGCCCACTACAGCGACGCCTACAACCGCGAAGCCTACAACTGCTGCGCCCACCACTGCCCAGCCCACTACGGCAAAGCCGACCACCGCGGCGCCGACCACGGCTGCGCCAACCACGCTTGCTCCCACGGCTCCTACAGGCGACCCTACTTGCAGCAGAGGCGTTATGAATACGGTGAGTACTGCAAGCGGACCATTCCACTGTGCTCTGTTGAGGTTGGGCTGTTGATACTGCTGGTGGTGTGGTGCCATGTTGTCCTGGGTAGGGGGGGGTACATGTGCCTATTGCGCACTGGGGTGCAAGTGCGGTACCGCTGTCATGAGAGTGAGTTGATATGCACCCACACCAGTGTGGCAGACAGCAGCCTTGGCTCCTGGGAGGCAACCAAGTGGCTGTGCACAGTGCGTGCTTTGTGTGTGTTTATGAGCATCTGCTCAGCATTCACAGTCGCTGATGAATCACTGTTTCCGCGTCCCATCACACACACACATATGCAGGCCAAGAATGCGTGTTGCTCCATCACGGCATGCAACGGCGTGTGCGGCGGCACAGGGTGCCAGAACCTGCCAGGGGGGTGAGTGCTAGTGTGGTAGTCCTTGGGCACTGCCACATGCCGCATGCCAAGCGCATTGTGCACAGTGCATTGCGGTATGCTATTTTTTCACAAGTGCTGCTACATGCGTAACACCACATGCGCACACACACATAATGCCTACAGGTGCATGCAGCAAAGGTCGAACCTGCTGAGGCATTGTGACACTTCCGATTACGCACACGTTGCCCATGCCTGGAGAGTGGACATGGGCACTGCTGACACGTGTGTATACGCTGCTTGCCATGCCAAATTCCGCACACAGATACTACAACTGCTGCGGCGCCGGTGTCAACAGTCTGGGGCGGTCTTGCAGTACCAACGAGGCACCCTGCACCATGCCGGTCACTGCAGCACCTACCACTCCTCCTCCCACCACCACACCAGTCACTGCGACACCAACGACAGCCAAGCCGACCACTGCGGCGCCTACCACTGCCAAGCCGACCACGGCAGCGCCCACTACTGCACAGCCTGCCACCGCCACCCCCACAGCACCCGCTCCCACGAACACAACGGCGCCAACCACGCCCAAGGTCACAGTGCCGGTCACCGCAGCTGACCCCTACTGCAAGAAGGGAGTTGTAAACTTGGTGAGTGGTTAGGCGTTGCCTGCACAGCTTTCTGGGGTAGTCATTTTTTGGGGGGGAGGGGGGCTAGGTGGCTTGCATGGCAGGAACACTCGCCCTCACCAGTTGCGCAATTGAGCAGTGAGCGTCATGCGCAACCAGCGCCCACCGCTTACCTGTGATGTGCACCCCACCTGCTGTCGCCTGGCACCCCTCGCTGTGGAGGCAGACCGGCCAGGTGTGCTGCCCCACAGACTGGTGCAACGGCGTGTGCGGCGGCACCGGCTGCAGGCAGCTGCCCGGCGGGTACGACAACTGCTGCCTCAACGGCATACTGGCGCAGAACGTCAGCTGCAGCGTGCAGGGCGGCCCGTGCATCATACCGCCCACCCCCAAGCCCACCAGTACCGTGACCATGAAGCCTACCATTGTGGCCGACCCCTACTGCGCGAGTGGCACATTGAGCACGGTAAGCGGTCGCGTGCTGTACTGAGCCGGGGGGGGCGCCGCAGCAGCTGAGCGTGCAAAGGTTTGCGGCGCCTGGTGCTGTTGGGGCAGAGTTGTGCTGGTGGTGCGGGGTGTTGCTGCGCCTGTGCTGCCAAGGTGCCACCTCCTGCTTCATTCCTCAAAAAGACAAGCGTGGCAAGCAACTTGCTGAGCGCTGCCGTTGTGCGCATGAGGCACTGTGCACATGTGGTATAGGCGACTGCCAAAGGGCACGCATCCTGTGCTTGTGGCGCTGCCGCGCTGCGCAGTCACCCTCCAAAGTCACTTACGCTAAGTGTGTCTGCTTCCCCCCATGTTATTGCAGGACAAGAGTGTGTGCTGCCCCACGCGTTCCTGCAACGGCCAGTGCGGCGGCGCCGGCTGCGAGCTGCAGCCAGGGGGAGCAGCAGCCTGCTGCGAGACCGGCATTAAGGCCACGCTGCCATACATGCTGTGCACACAGTACGGGCCGCCTTGCGTGATTGCGCCCATCCTGCCCTCCACTCCAGGCAAGCGCGCGAGCAAGCGCGCACCCCGTCTCATCTGGCACGGTTCGGGTGTGGTGTCGCAGCATGTGTTTGTGCGCTGCTGCTGGCTGCAGGGTGACACCCGGGAGGTGCTCCTGTGTGCTGTGAGCAGTCAGTGCCGTGCTGACCTGATCTGTGAAGTCTGGGGCGTTGTGTGCGTACCCTGCGCTGTTTCGTTAATGTTGGCGTGGCTGCATTGTGCTTGGGGCGCCTGCCTGGCAGCAGGCACAGTGAGGCTGACCAAACAAAACGGATCGTCCATGCTTCACCCTGCTGTTTTCTCCATTTGCAGCACCCACTGGCGGCGACCCTTACTGTGTGGAGGGCATCTTACAGTATGTGAGTGCCATCCCCCTTCCACGGCACTTCTGCACCGACTTGCCCCCTGCCTGCATGCGAAGTGCAGTCAGTGCCAGGGATATGCCGCAGCCACAGCGACCTACATGTGTACACTGCACCATCCAGAGTCTCAGACTGCACCCGTTGCCGCCTGTGCCCAACGCATCTTCTGCTGTACCTCTGCCACACACGCACAATATTGTTGTGCCAGCGTTTTTTGCGGCTGACTCACGTGTGGTGTGGCTTTGTGCCACTTGCTGTCGCCGAGTGTACCACAGAGCGCCTCCATCTGCTGCAACCCCGGCTGCCAGTACTGCGGGAAGGCGGCGTGTGTGAACGACACGCTGGGCGCCAGCCAGTGCTGCGGCTCAGTCATTGCCCAGAACAACCAGTCCTGTGACACCTCCCAGCCCCCCTGCAACATCAACACCAACAGGTGGGCGCTGCCAGCCTCGCAACACCGAGTCTAGCAATGCCCAAGTGCAAACAACACGCGTATACGGTAGTGCCTCAGCGGGCGCACTGAGTGGCACCACGCAGGGGGGGGGGGGGGGGACAGAGTTTGCCCCTTAGCGCGCAGCTGCGTTGCAACGTGTTTTGCTGCCTTCTGGTGTGTGCTTGCGCGCTTGTCATGGAACCGGTCCACCATCACCCAGCTACATCATCAATAATGTGTTTTTCGTGAGTGCCTGCGTGTGTGGTTATGGCGTCGCGGCCGCAGGACGATTGTCATCGACCCCAGCATGATACACCGCGAGACGTCGATCGGCATACTGCCCACGCTTGACCCGGGGGAAACTCTCACCGCCAGGCAGAACATGTACAAGATGTCTTTTGACTCGGTGCTCATGTACCTGCCCGTCCAGGTGAGAGAGACGCGTGACTGTCAGCTGCGGTGCATGGTTGAGATGCAGGTGCACCAACATGGGCTGGCACGACTGTTGTGGGTTATTGCTGGGAAATTGGTGCGTTGGTCGTTTGCACCTGCCCAAGGCGGGCGAGACGCACTTGCCTGCGTTGAGTTCTGAGCCTCGACTTCTGATAAGCAGTATATATAGGGTCGTGTTTGCTGGTGAGACGTGTATGGCGACACCTGCCAAACGGCTCGTGTCCCTATTTGCGCAGCATGGCATGACAACAGCCTGCTGTGTTTTTGGGTGAGCCGGCCGCCGCCGTAGGAGCTGAGGCGGCTGTTTTCGTGTATCGCACGTGTTCACGCCTGATGCAACTTGGTGGCAGCCATGCTACAAGCCGGGATGTGCGTAACTGTTCGTAACCGTTAACCATTCGGCAGGCCCTACTGTACACATGCGCAACACAAGGGTTCTTGTGCGTGTTGCGCTGCGCAAAACCAAGCTCCCCAGCACGGCACATTGATGGCGTCTGACGAGCGCAGCAGGCAGCAGCATTGCCGCCTATAAGTGTGCAGGCAACGCTCAAAATAGGAAACTGAAAAACATAAAGCCCACCATTATAAAGAATCAGTCATTTGCAATGCACAAACACTTGTGCATATCATGAATTGTTGAATTTTGAAAGCATTCATGAGATCGTACCTTTTAATCCCGCAAGACCCATGTTGTGCAAAACATTTTCACAGTCTATATTCACAAGTGCCATGTGGCTCCCGGCATCCCCGCACTGTGCATGTGCATGACAGTACCTCAACTGGAAGTGGATCAAGACATACCTGGACCTCAAGAAGGATGTGCAGCTGGTCATCGAGTTTGTGGACTCGGACTCCAACTTGGCGTGAGTGACATTATCACTGCCGATCTCATTGCCCTCCATGTGTGCGCATATACACATGTCGTTGTGAGCTACTAGTAATTGTTTTGCTTCAAAAGTCAGATCACAGCCACCTGCTAAAAGAAGGAATTGTGGCACGTTAAACACTGATGCGTTGGCTCAGTCTACAACCGCACCTTGCACACCTGCAGCCTCCCCGCTGTTACGAATGATGTGCACCATCCATATCTGACACTGCAAGCTATGCAGCACATAGCTGCAGCATGCGCGCATGCGCTATGGAAGCGTTGGCGCACCACCAGTGCCTTGCAGCTGCTGCTATCGCCCAGTGCTCACCGCTGCCCTGCACCACGTGTATGGGCCGGCCGCTTGCCACCTGAGCACTTGTGATGTTGACACGCTGTTAGATCAGTTGATGCTCTAGGCTGCCACTTGTATTGGCGGTCCGGGGGCATGACTCATGTGGCACTACAGGGGTTGGAGACTGACACCTGCTCCCACCCGTGTAAACCTCGTTTGAGTTTGTTTTTGATGTGCCACTGTGGGCTACATTGCGAAACAGTCAAGTGGCGGCGGGCAAGTACGATGCCTACCTGGTGATGTTTGGCAATGATGCCGCTGCGGACGGCAGGCAAATACACATCCGGCCACTGCACGAGTTCAACGGTGAGCCACTACCACATGCCCACATGGCCACATGCCTACTTTCGTACTTCATACTTCGAAGTAGACCATGTGACACCTGGGGCTGTTGTGGCACAGCTTGGCCCATAACCTGCGTCTGGTCAACAGTTTATAAGCTCTTTCAGGTTCAACGGTTAGCCTTTGCACACCATTAGCACATGGCCACATGCCTACCAGCCCCACGCACTTCCAGCGTTTACGAGTCATGAAGGCTTGTTGTGGCACAACTCCTGCATGCGGGCCCCCTTAGCTGTATCTGGCCTAGCCTAAGCTTTGCACGTGCGGATAGTACGGCTTGTACTGTCGAAAAGAGTTGCTAGCTGCAATGCCGATGACCCTTCTTCTTTTTGTGCATCTACCACCACAGCCGCTGCATGTAAAGGCGGCGGCTACTCTGCTTCAAAGCGCACTGCTGCTGGCACACAGCTGCTGTGGCCACAACCCCCGCTCTTGCAAGCGCTGCTGTGCAACACAGCTAACGTCTTGCCTGCCTATCTTTTCCCATGCCTGGTGCGTTGCGTGTGTGTGCCCACCGCCTTTGCATCCACGGCTGAGCAGGCGACTGGTGAGTGTGGTCACCCACAGTGCTGTGCTGCTATGCCCGGCTCAGGCGGAAAAAACGTATGCACGTGTACCCAGCCTAGGCAACCTGAAACCACTCATGACATAGGGGCAGTTCTGCTGGGTTGCTGCATTGTTACTATGTTAGATAGTCTGGTCGCCGCTACAACAACTGCATGGCACCGGTGTAGTGCTATACCACACACTTTGCTGCCGCTGGCACTCTGGCCGACACGGTCTTGCGAGTGGCTGCTGCTGTCAAGCTGGCTGCCACCTCCGCCCCACCAACACTTCGACTCACTACGCCCGTTCTTGCCCTGTGTCTGGTTACTGCGCACCGCACCAACAGCACCCAACGATTCAAACTTTGGCATGCCGCTCCAACTCCACTTGCGCTCTTGCTGTCAGTGCTGCCCTGACCTAAACTGACACACATCATTGCTGCTGTTGTGTGCACTGCTGTGGCCGGCGCAACAGGTACCCCTGGGGTGCCTTCCGTGACGGCAACACCATTGATGATTTCCTTGCAGCATTCAAGCATGTGGTGGGCGTCATGCGCAGCACCGGCGCTAACTTCCAGTACCAGCTGGCCTACGCGGTGCAGAACGCCAATGGGGACCCCACGCCACTCAAGTATTTCTACCCGGGGGATCAGTATGTGGACCAGGTGGGTGAAAATAGTACAATAATAACTACTGTAGAAGTATGAATAATAATGCATGTGTTGTCCTCTCTATTTTGTGAGTGGAGTATTTCTACCCCGGAGATGAGCATGTGGACCAGGCGGGTGATACCAATAGTAAACTACTACTCTACGTAGTACCACATAGCAATCACTTCGAACAAGTAGAATGCATGTGTAGCCTTTGTTTTTTTTCACTCATTTACTTGTACCGTTACCTGTTGTAAGTTTGTTGTCACAAAAGGCAAGGGGGCTTTAGCAAAGGGCCAACACTAGTATGCTTATCTGTGGCCATACACACATATGCCTATCACATAACATGTGCTCCGCTGCTGCTGTGGCTGCCTGCGGAGGTGCGCTATGCCGGAAGGATATATACCTTGGATACTATACTACAGTACGAAGTACCTGTTCTCCGCTGGTTTCCCTTTGCTCACCAGGCACCATTTCTCTTATCCCCCAGGGATGTGTGCTGTGTTTTGACATGCCGCCGCGCTATGTTGTGTCGGGAACTGCGCAGGTGTGCACCAGTGCCTACAACCTGTGCGGCACCCGCTACGCTGTATCACGGCCGCTGCCCGCTATCATCGGCACCTGGTACTACCAGGTCAGTGACGTCATTGTGTCCTCACCCACTGAATGCCGCTGTCACACATACAATGAAGTGAGTGCATGTCAATTGCACCAGGCTGCCAGCAGGGCACACATCTCCTGCTTGTTCCGATTTCACCGGACACCCCAGGTAAATCAGTTTGCGCATGGTGCCTGTGCCAGCACTCACCTGACACCTCAAGTGTTCGCCGGCGTTCTTATTTCTGGCACTGGCAGGTGACCAGCTTCACAAACAAGACCCTGTGCATGGCCGAGATGAGCACCACCAGCTACTGTGGCGGGAAGGTGAGGTGCCAGCAGGGCACAGTACACATGCTGCTTGTCCTGTCCACTCAGGTGGTTGGCTAGAGCATCCTCTTTCATCTGCCCAACCAACGCCCTAAACCCCCGCCTTCCTACTCTGTACTGCAGTGCTGGCAGCAAAAATCCTCTACTGCTTTTGCCCACCCTTCCCATGACAAACTATTATTTCCTGTCTTGAGGCGGCCCAACCGGTGCTGCTTCACATGTGCACCGTGTGTGTGTGCCTACACTGCAAATGCCAACGCCAACACAAGCACTGCGACACATTTGTGCGCTGTCTGCCGGCCCAGCCTGAGTGGCTGCTACAGGCATGGGAGTCGCTGGCGTACCAGTTCACCAAGGTGGTTTCCATCAACTGGTGAGTGTGCTGTGCAAGGGCACGCTAGCCCCAGCCTAGCTCTAACGCAACCCTTCTCTGAGAGGCGCACCCCTGGCTTCATAGCCCCAGGCTTTAGGCAGCCTGACGCTGCGCCGAGACACCTGCAGCGGCCCCTACCCTTGTTGCGCACCTTTTGTTAGGAGGCTGTCCGCTACACTGAGAGGCTGTGTGCTGGCACAGGTTCTGCGAGACACCTTCAACACTGTACCGTGTTTATATGTTAAGCCTCGATGCATAATAATGTGTACACTACATAGGAGATTGGTGTGTACTGCTGTGCAGCCTTCAGCTGCACCCCATGTGCATAGGGGCGTCCGCGCCCCAAGCGGAGTTTAATGAAGTACACTACACATGCACACATGCGCAGAGTATGGTCTGGCTTTTCCATTACTCACGCCGTCTCAAGTGCCATGCTCGACAGCACCAGTGCCACACGTGTGTGTAGTACACGACTCTTTCCCGCCGGGGTGCACACAAACCTTTCACATGCTAGCACAGTGGTGTGACTGTTTTGTTTGTGGGGCACAGATCCGCTTTGCCGAGCCCCGCTTACCAAGCAACTGCCGTCATTGCCTCCACGCGTGCCTGCGTCCCACCAACAGGTTCTTTGAGAACAAGGTGGACACGCTGGGAGTCGGTGAGTTCTCTCTTCTGCTGAGCAAACGCTGGCTGTATCTGGCGCAAGCACTCATCAGTCGCACCATGCTTGCGGCTGCCATCTGCCAGGCCATGTGACGTTGCTCCACACTGCTGGTCCCTGTGCCACAATGAATCCCCACTTCTTCCACATGCATATTGTGATTACTTTCAAAAACGCTGGCGCCTTCCCTGTCAAATACATGTATACATACTTCCATACTATGCACATGGTGTGCAGGACTCAGTACGTTTTTCTGTCAAGTGCCCCTCACCAAACTGCTGCATGCATCGCTACTGTCCGTGTGTACCCGCCTGGAACCGCGGTGCATGCTCGCCCCGCAACACCACAAACACCACAACTTCGCCCTCCAACCATTGGGCACCAGACTGGAACCTCAACACACCAGAGGACGTCGCTGCGTGGGTTGATGTGAGTGCTGCGTCGCTGGTGGCTGTTTCCGTATCCACCCAGTGCAAGTGTGTGCACCTCGCTTTCATAAAGACGTTGACACGATAGACACGTGGCTGGTGGCTGCAGTGTGCTTCTGCACTCCCCACGACACAGCTAGGCCACAGTTGCGCCTCAGCACCCACGGCCGCTGTTTGGCTGGCAACCTTTGTGCAATTAGCCTGGTTCACTGCCGTGTCTTTTGTTTTGTTTGCAGCCTGTGCACTCTCTCAGCCCAGTCTGCCAGACACGCACACGGTTTCTGCTCGTGCCACACCCTTGCACCACTGCGGCGCCTACAGATACGCCACACACAAGCAGTGCAGGGCACAACGTTACCTGCATGATGACCTCCAACCCACTCTCGATCACAATATACCCCCCCCCCCCCCTCACCTCACCTCTTTCTTCCATGCAACCGCCACCCCCCGCTGCCCCTCTATCTACAGGGCTACTGGGAGTTTGAGATGGTCACCGCGCCGTTGACGCGCACCCGCACCCTCCAGGTGCGCCACACCTAAACCCCGAGCAGCTCCACCTGCGCCCGCAGAGGCGCTGCAACACGCCACCCAGCACAAGGCGCACAAGCTGCGACCCAGACCTGTGGGCCGCGCCGCCTGCTGCTCCTGCTGGCCCTAGCAGGGGCCAAGACGCCGCCACACAGTGTTGTGGTGAGCCGTCCCCTGGGGTGGCGTCCGCACGCCTGCTGGCGTATCTCGCCAGCAACGACTGGGGGTTTCCCACTCGCATGCGGGCGGCAGCGGTGGTGGGCCGTCCGCGAGTATTTGTCATGCTTGTTCTGTTTATGGGGGTCCACCTCCAGGGGACATTTGGGGGCCTGCGCTGCAGCCACGGCCGCGCCCCTGGCCGGGCGCCTGCTTTAGTAATCATTCGTGAGGGTGCTGCTGTATGTGTGCGTGTGATGACTGCCTTGAGGGTCAGACTTGAACTTTGAACTTCGACTGTGAAGTTGGAAGCAGTGAGAGAGTGGGGGGGGGAGGGGCGATGGACCCCTCTGGTGACGTGCGAGCGTGTGTACGTGTGTGCATGTGGTGTGTGTGTGTCTTCGCATGTTTTTGTATTACCCGCTGCTGGTGCTACTGTTGCCGTGTGCTAGACGTGGAAGTTGGGCCAGACCCCGGCATCATTTGCTCTCTCAATTCCCTCAGAACACCCCTCAACTCCTCCCGCCCTCGCGAGCATAATGAGAGAGCAGCGGTCACTCCTGTGTACAGTGAGTAGTTGGCAAAACCACGTCTCTTGTGCTGCGATGTGTCTTCTGCTGTGCCTTTTGCAACTGGTGCCATGCTGGCTTGGTGCGCTGGGTATTACAGCGTAGCGCTACATAACATAAGCGGTTGCGAACTTGTTGCGGTCAAATTGCCTGCGCATGATACCGTTTCATGCCTTCACATTGGTGATGTATACATCTCCTCGGCATACGCATCGCATGTGCCGTCATGCGTGGCCAATGGTGCTGCTGCCTGTTTATACAAACTCATGTACAGCAGTAGGGGCGATACACTTTAGGCCTCACCACAAGCACGCAGAACCATGCTTTCTGGTGCCATGAGCTGCTGGTTACATTATTTTTGGGCGTCTAAAAGTGCACTTTTACGGAAGTCCGATTAGGGCGCGGAAAGTCCTGTGCAAATGGGGTGCGGTTGATGAAGTCGAACAGTACTCAACGTAGCGGGCTACAAGGTGCTACCAGTGCCGCACGGCACCAAAGCGGTCAGCGCTCCGCCAACACCGGACCCAAATTTTAGGCTGCGCAGCAGCACACACCAATTGCCCTTCCAAAAGTAAGAAAGCAATCCGCAAACATGCACACATGTTAATGCCGCGAATAGGAGAAGTGACAACCAGTGGCCTACTGAGCGCCAGGGGGGGGATAGATGGCAGAAGACTACGAATGCACACAATGCACCCCATCCTGCCCAGGAACAAGAAGTACTCATACCGTAGCGGCCTACACGGTACTACCAGCACCGCATGGCACCAGAGCGCCCAGCCCGCCGCCTACACCGAAGCCAAACTTATTAATTTAAGGCTTCACAGCAGTACACACCAGTCATCCTTCCACTATTAAACTCCGTTTAGGGCGCGGAAAGCCCTGTGCACATAGCATGCGCGTGACCTGAAAAGGCTTGATCAAGCATGCCGTCCCAGTCTGTTGCTAGCTGTGTACGTGTTTGACAAGTTTTTCAGCCATGCAAATGTGCACAAGCATTTCCGCGCCCCAAGCGGAGGTCAATAAAAGTACACCAGATATGGCATACTTTAGAAGTACAGGCCATATTTTAATGTGTATATGTATACAAACGCATACACAGGTATACACATATTTACTGCTAGTGTGTCTACTTACGAAGTATACATACTAGTATATATTACATCTGTGCATGCGAGTGTATGTATATATAAAGTGTATCACAGTTCATCAAGAAACATGTACATATATGCCATGAAGGACGCCCCCCAAACAGCATGAAACGTGCAGTCGCACATTTGTATGGGCCACCTACCCACACACTCACAGCGCAACCGCCACAAAAGCATAGCACAGCCAATAGCAGTGCGCCCGCACGGCACGCCTGCTCCGCATTCGCACATTTTTTTTTACGCTGGCGCCTCTTCTCTTGCGCGAGAAAAGCCAGCCCCCAGCCACACCGGGGAAAGCAGCAGTGTGCTGGGCACTCTATATCCCGCGCCCTGTAAAACTGCACGCTCGCGCCCAACACCGGCACCGCGTGTCGACCGCCGCTGCTGTCAGGTACCCCCACCGCCGGGCACCGCCAAAATGAAACATTGGAGTAGCTACCTAGCGCGCGCGCAAGCGCTGCGCCAGGCCTCCCCCACCCCCCCACCCCCACACACACGCACCCACCCCTGTCACACTGTACGCAGCAGCGCCCGCCGCTGCTAGTGGTATCTGCAGCCGTGCACAAAGCGGCCACCGCCAGTTGCGGCGGTGGCCGCGATGGCAGGCTGTTTACTGGTTGCCGTGTGCGCCCACGGCTCCACGGGTCCACCCAACAAGACATGCATGACACATAGGGGGCTCCAGGCTGCCCGCTGCCGGCTGTAGCTTAGGTTTGGCCTGTAGCTGAGGTTTAGCCTGTAGCTTAGGTTGAGCCTGTAGCTTAGGTTTAGCCTGTAGCTTAGATTTAACCCGTAGCTTAGGTTTAGCCTGCTGGTGGGCTGAGCACAAGGGGACAGAAGCCCAGCCGCGGTGCGCCGCCGCCCATGCCGAGCGGACGCCGGCCCATGGGCGCCGAGTCACCGCCGGCTGTTGCTGGAAGTCGGTGTTGTTGCGGCGTCGAAATCCTTCCACCCTGGATGCCATGGCAACACGGTGAGCGGCAAACGTGACAGGCGCGGGCGTGTGACTATGTATGGTTGGGTTGCGAGCGCTTGATCTTTTGCCCCCGGGGCTGCACGAGTGTTTTGCGATTTGTAGGCGGTTGATGCAGTTGCCACGGGTGTGCCGTGGTGTGCCCATTGTATGCTGCGCCAAAGCTAACAGGGCGGCTCGTGAAGTTCAGCTGCCAACTGTTGGTATCATGGTGCTGAGGCTTGTCATTTGCGTGTGCCAAAAGACAGGGTGCACCAGCAGCTGGCGCCTAGCTTACCTTCCACAAAGGCAGCTATGTCGGCGGGGTCGTTGAGGTCCCAGTCTCTGTTGAGCAGCTCCACCTTGTTCTCAAAGAACCTAAACATAACACAGGTGTACGCAAGCCAGCATCATCAGAAATGGTGCTTAACAAGCAAGTACAACAGGCGCGCCACTACTAGTAGGTGCACATGTTGAAGTTTTGTTCATCTACGCCGGTTGCGCCAGAGTACAAGACGGCGCTCAGCAAATTAGGCGCGGGCAGGAGCACTGCAGACATTTCCAAAGCCAAACGAGCGCGGCCGTGGGTGTCCGAGCCACACCGGCCGTGCCTCTGCGGCTGACGCAGCACGTTGCGTGCTGGTTTGTCGCTCAGCATGTTGTGCACTGCTCACCAGTTGACAACTTGGACCTTGGTGAACTGGTACGTGAGCGATCGCCACGTGTCCAGGAGCCATTGCGGCTGTACGAGGGACAGTGTTGGGAGACCATGGTTTGCCATGCGTGCACAACACGGAGGAGGCAGTGCCATGTCAGGTCCGCACGCGCGTGCGATGTGTTTTGCAGGTGCATGCCCACAGGCGTGTGCTGTTCAGGTTGTCGGGCGCAACGCGCTGGTGTTGGCCTGAGTCGCTGCATCAAACATACCTCAAGCGGTGATGCCGTGCAGTGCGCGCCTGGCGAGCGGTTGGGTGCAAGCATGTGTGCAATGCAGCTACTGATAAATTGCAGCGCGTACAACCTTCATTGCACAGCCTTGAAACGTACCCACGTACAGGGTGTATACTGCATCCTTTTAAACCTGTCCTGTACTACTTCAACATACTACTGTAGTACTTTCAAGTATGTAAACACCATGTACGCCGTGCATTGCGTTTCTGGGCACAGTGTTACGCTGTATTTTGCTTAACGCTTTGCAAACCACTGCCACGCACAGTATTTACAAGTACAGTACAACGAAGCAAGCCCTAACCCCAGCACTAAAAAACAGCACATGAGCACGCAGGCAACGCGTGCGTGTCTGTCTTTTGCTCACCTTCCCACCGCAGTGGCCCGTGGTGCCCATTTCGGCTATGCACATGGGCTTGTTAGCGAACGAGGTCACCTGCAAGGGTATTCCAGCGACAGGGCACCAACGCCACCATCAGCAGCCACTGGGGATGTGCAACTGGGCCCACTTTTCAGCAAGAAACAAGCACGATCAGTCGCTCCATCAAGCGCAAACAACGCAGGAAAAAGACGTACAAACCATACATGTCATGGGCGTACATGCTGGCAACATCGGGTGATCATCAAATGCACTCTCACAGTGTATGTACGGCGTGTACACGCCTGGGCAAACATAAAAAATAGTATGTTTGTGTGCAACCCTAGTAGCCCCCATGCAGTCGCCCCGCTGTTCCATCACTGCCATTCATGGTGCCAGCAAGGTGCAGGCGCCCTTACAACATTGCCCAGCACCGCACATATGCGTGCCCTTGGGGAGCACCGAAACTTTGATCACAGGGGGGGCGCTTGCGGCTGCAGGTGGTTTCAGGCTGAAATGAAATGACACGATGCAATGACACAATGAGATGACTCAATGACACACCTGGTTGTAGAAGGTTCCGAAGATGGACGCCAGCGGCCTGTTGGTGGTCCAGGTGGTGCCACACAGGTTGTACGCAGACACGCACACCTTCTCACACCGCACACACACACATGTACGTACACCACGTCACAGCAGCAGCAGGTCAGAACCACGTGCGATGAAGCCCTTGGCAGACACAGTGCGTGCGAGCTGAAGATCCCTGCTCGCAGCAGCTGCAACCATCTGCCTCCGACAGTGGTGCGGTAACAGTATGCAGGCGCTGAAGCTCGGGGCGGAGCAGTGTCTAGGGTAGGCAGTCGCTTGTTTGCTGGTGCACATAAACACTTCGAACTGTACTACGCTAGTACACTTCTACAGGATAGGACCGCCACCACAGCACCTACAACTTCCCACTCTTTGAAGTACCCTTGTACTTCTGGAGTATGTGTGATTAGTAGGCACACAATGAGGCATATTCCCTTACAAGTGGAAGTTACTTCAAGTATGTTGTGGTTGGGTGTCTACATGCCCCGAGCATGGCCATTCCGCTGCTGCATGCTGGTATGGTTGACCTGGGTCTTGCACGCCCCCAAGTGCACATCACTGAAGCTACAGAAGCATACACTTTCAAGCATGCACTTCGAAGTACAAAAGCATTGAAGTATAGTCCATATGGTATGTACTTACCATGTCAACATAGTCATCGCCGACATAGAAGTCCGACAGGGGAGTGGGATCCGCGTTGGCGTTCTTCATGGCATAGCTGGAGAAAAGACAACACATATGGGAGCAGCAGCGACAGCAGCAACGAGTGTCAGGATCGCGGTCACGTGTCAAACACAAAAAATGCAGGGGGAGGACAAATGCTGAGTGTGATACATTGTGCAGTGACGCCTAGGGTGAAGCAATATGCTGTGACTTGATCAGGAGACAGTGCACTTCAGGTTGCTGCGCGCATCCCATCTCGCTGATTGGTGATGTGTGACAATGTTCGAGCAGGCCCCAGGCAGGCAGACCAATGTGGTCGAACCGCGCACCTGAATTGAAACTTGAAGTTCCCGCCAGTGCCGCGCAATAGCGTGACCACGTGCTTGTAGGCTTGCTTGAAGTGTGAGATGTTGTTGCCCTCGCGGAAGGCGCCCCAAGGGTACCTGGAGCGGAAACACACATAACAGCACCAGCGGCAGGCGAGAGCGTCACACCAATCCCAGCCATACACCCCACGTGTAAACACCAGCGGGACAGTGCGAAAAAACAAAACAAAAAAGGGATGCATCTGCACAGTCCGTTATCTAGTGTGCCTGCGGCCAAGTTTTTTTCAAGCCATCCAACGTAAGCCATGCATGGACATTTCGCTCGGTACTACGCATATATGCATCTGCAAGAGGGTGCACTGAAGGTTCACCCGTGCTGCGGCATACACACAGGTGCATCGGCTGATGTACACGCTCTGGTGCTGCTGGCGCAGAGTGTCGTACATTCGACCAAAAGTGACTTTCCCCCCAAATATCGCTTTACCATCAATAAGGGAAGCTCAGGACAGAAACGGTGACCGGTGGCAACTCTGCACAAAGTGCCATTGCCGTCAATGGCTGGCTACGTGTTTTCCTATGGTCACAAGCTTCTCAGCAGAAAGTGGTTTGCAGTGCTCAATGTGTGGCTGAGTGCGCTGGACCTCCTCTGCTGGCTGTGTGGCGTGTGGAGTGATAGCACACCTGAAAAGGCGCAGCAGCCTCCGTGGGGGCCGCTACTGGTGGAACGCTGCTCAATGTGGAATCACAATCATTGGCTGGCTACATGCATTCTTTGTTGCTGGCAGTTTGCAAAATGTGGCTGGGTGTGCTGACTTCCTCTGCCGGTCCCATGATGGCACACACAAAAAAAGTCGCAGCAGTATCCGCGGGGGCCACTCACCAGTCACCTGCATGCAGCAGACAGGCACAGCAGCATACAGGCACACAGTCAGCTTCAGTTGAACAGCGAGGCTGCTGTCGCTGAGGGCTGTTGAATTATGCATTGCGCACAGGCAGTGCCAAGGCGTGAAAATGCCACCACGCCAGTACACTTCGAAGCAGTGTATTCTAGTGCCAATGCGCACTTTGCAAAGGCAGCCGGCGCTCGTTTACTCACCGTTGAATTCGTGCAGCGGCCTCAGGTTGATTTGGCGACCGTCATCCGCTGCCGCCGTGCCAAACTTGATCAGGAACTCGTCATATTTGCCATTGGCAATTTGTCTGTGGCAGCCACGAGCCATCAGGGTGCGGCGGCAGCGGCAGCGGCGGCAGCCAAGCATGCGCCATCACCACCCAGCCAGCTGCTGCGGCAACCAAGCTGCAGCTGCAGGCCAAGCTGTCCAAACTTCGGCACACCATTACCAACCCGGTTGCTGCATCTCAGTCGCGACGGTTGCGCGGACTCTCGCACCAGTGTGGGCGCAACATATGCACCACTTTGCGCGCATTGTGTCATGTGGTAGCCTGGACCCAACACAGGCCTGGCTCTCTGCCCCAGCCACGGGAGTACCTGGGCTCAATCACCTTTTTGGTTTCTTTCACAGTCTGAGTCCCCCCTCCTGGCATATTACTTCACAGGGCAGTGCAAGACATCGGTGTCATGCAGTTGTACAGCAGCCAGGTACCACAAACTAAGCTGGTGTGCACGTGGCACAGCGGGGTGTCCTAAGGGGTACAGCAAGCATGCTCGAAGGTGTGTACTCAGAGTGGGTGGTATGCCTAAGGGGTCCCTAAGGGTACGGATCAGCACAAATGCTCGGACTTGTGTACTTAAACTACACCGCTTAGGGCGCGGAAAGCCCTTTGCACATGGTGTGCGTGTGACCGGAACATGATAGCAAACAAGTTGGCGGTGCTCAGCACTGCGTATATTACAGAAAGCCTGTACTTGTGAGGTAGGGACTCCAGACGGCGGTATATCCTATGGCGGGCCGGCCTGCCCACTCGGACGCCCCGCTCGCCTGTCGACCTGGCTCCGGTGGTGATGGCTGCTCCGGTGGTGGTGGCTCCCAGTGTGTGGTGTGTGCGGCAATTGCGAGCGAGCAAGACCCCCACGGTGTGCCAAGCGTGTGTATGTACTCACTCGAGGTTGGAGACGCTGTCCAGGAATTCCACCACCAGGTCGATCTTGTAGCCCTGGTCCAGCATACCCTTGACCCACTTCCAGTTCAGAAACTGCACACATGCACACAGGCATGCAGCAGCACATGAGCTCAGGTCCTGCGCAATGTGCCACCATCCTGGTAGCACAGGCGCACCAGACATGAGAGCACTGGACAGTGCCACCAGAGCAATCCCCTATTTCGAAAGTATTTCTGTGGTTCACGTTCAGGGGGCAGCGGCGCTACCTAAGCGCAACGGAGAAAAGAGCAGGTCATGCTGCTGCTACGCCGCTGCGCCCCGCACACCGGCAAGAGCAAAAGCGTGTGCCGGCACACACACACATGCAACTTCAAAAAGCGCCGCAGGTCATCTTCAACTCCAAGTCTGTAACTTCAAGTTGAAGTCTGCCGCCTCACCTGCACTGGCAGGTACATGAGCAGACCGTCGAACCTCATGCCATAGGCCTGCTGGCGTTCCGCAAGCGTAGACTCAGGCCCAGGCAGGCACTGCACAGCCGTCTTGCGACGGATGGCTTTGGGATCGATGACAACGGGCCTGCAGTAGGTAAAATGGCGGCGGTGGCAGCGGCAGCGGCAGCGTTGGCAGCGGCGGCAGCATTTGGACAGGCGCAGGCAGGCGGAGTGAGGTTTGAGCGCGGCGGCACAGGCCAGCTAAACACATGCGCAGCTGCTGCTGATTGCAAGCCGGTTAGTGCCAACGCACAAGTGCGCAACTGTCCGAGTCGTTGATGCAGCGTTGTGCACAGGTGCCTTGGCAGGTGTGAGCATGCGTGTGAGCATGCACCTCCGACCACATGGCAGGTGCTAGGGCACAGATCGCCATGTGTCAGCTACCAAATCGGCCTGGCGCAACAGCAACATGTTACAAGTATCCAGAGTGATGCTGGCGGTGCTGGCTGGTCTTCTTTCCAGGTGGGACTTCAACATCAACGTCAACAACACACTTCAACTCGAAGCATGTGCACACAAGCGCAGACACCACACAAAGCAGTGTCACACACACGAGAGAGGCTGGCGTTACCCTGGCGCATGCTTGCTGCCACCGCCTTGCGCACCTGTCCATGTTGATCACACAGGGAGCCCCGTGAGTGTCGCAAGACTTGCCGGCGCTGAGAATGGTGCCGCCACAGCACTTGTCCCCCCCCAGGGGGTCGTCAACACAGGTGACCTTGCCGCACAGCTGGCAGTCCGGGTGGCAGCAGATGGAGCCCGTCTGCTCACACGTGTGCAGCCATCACAGGGGCAGCGCAGGAGTGCAGGCAGCACATGCAGTCAGCAGGGGCGGCAGAACTCGCACTCGAAATTGGTTGTGTGTGCGCACCATAGCAGCATTGGGCAGCTCACACAGCGCAACAAATGGGCGGCGCAGGAGAGCGGTCAGCAGGGCCAACAGCAGGATCATAAGAGAGCGTGAGTGAATGTTCGAGTAGCGACATTTTTTTTGCAGTGTGTACTTGTGTGCTGGCGCATGGCAGCGTGTGCCAACACAGGGGCCAGCGCCGGAGTGCAGGGGAGGCAAGCAGCCAGCATGGCCGCCGGCAGAAGTGGCAGCCCTGGAAAGTGGCCATTTCTGCGCACCGTGCGCACCGTGGTTTCGAAGCTCACACGACCGGCACAACACGGGCAGTGGTGCAGGCAAGCGCAGCCAGCAGGGCCAGAGGTGCTAATCGAGCATGGGTGAATGTCCGAGTTGTAGCAACATTTCGCAGTGATGTGCTGGTGTGGCGGCGCATGGCAGCGCCTGTGCTGGTCAGGCACTGGCAGAGAGTAAGGGGCCAGTGCCTGGCTGCAAGTGTGCGCATCAGACAGCAAGTACACCGTACTCACGTATTCGAGGACGCCATCGGCGCAGAAGGGGTCGCCGTTCGGACCGACTGTGGCGAGGAGGCAAGAAGGGGGGGAAAAAGCAGGTGCATTCATGACCGGTCAATGGTACAATGACCACGCAATGTGCTGAACCACTACCCGTAGGCAAGCTATGGTGCAGCAGCATTGCATTGCGCGCTAAGGGAACAAGGACGCGCCACTTGTCATCTGCCCGCGCTGCCACAGCGACACACACACACAGCTGCATGTGTCCATGCTACCGGTCCGGCATAAGGCATGTAATGTACTTCTGAAGTACGTGGTATGCTTCACAATGGCGGCTGCACCACCAGTTTTGAGCGCCGCCAGCGGCAGTGCAATGGCAATGCTGCAGTGGCGCACCTGGCGGCAGAGGGTCATGTACCACGGCAATACTTCAGGAGTACATGGCACAATGGCACAATGGCGCGGCTGCATCACCAGCTTTGAGTGCCACCAGCGGCAGTGCAATGGCGATGGTGCAGCGGCGCGCCTGGCGGCAGAGGGCGACCGGTCCGGTGTTGGCCTGTCATCTACTGCCTAGTATGCATGACAATGGCACAGCTGCACCACCAGCTTTGAGTGCCACCAGCGGCAGTGACGCACCTGGTGGCAGAGGGTCTGGGTCAGCCATGGAGCACGGCGGCAGCACCTCAGTGCACAGGCTGTCAGTCTGGACAATGGAGCTGGGGCAGCAGTTGTCTGCTCCCCCTGGAAGCTGGTCACAGTTGCTCCCGCCGCACTTGTTGTTGCAGAGCTCCACCGGGCAGCACGTGTCCTTGCTCTGGTAGGACGGCATAGAAGCGCAGGGTGGGCGGCACGGGCAGCATGAGCCGTCGACAGCAGGGCCAGCAGTCAATGAATACGTAAACATTGGTGTCGTCAATAAAGTTGTGAGGTGCGGTGGCCTTGCTGAATCTGCCACGCCCTCAGCGCTGCGCCCACAGTCCTGCCAAGCCCAGCAGCAGCCGCCCAGTACACAGGCACAACACGCCACCGTTTGTAAACATACAGCCACCCACCTTGCTGAGAACCCCCATGGCGCAATATGGGTCTGCCCAGTCAATGGGCTTGCCGCTGGGCTTGGGAGTCCGTGGCACCGAAGTGGGCTTCACCGTGCGAGGCATGACGCACGGCGCCCCCGTGTCCTTGCACGACTCGGCGGCGTCCAGCACGCCGTTGATGCAGCACTTGTCGTAGCCGCCAGGGAAGTCGCGGCAGTTTGAGCCGCCGCAGGTTCCGCCGCAAGCCTCCTTGGGGCAGCAGATGAGGTTGTTCTGTGGGGGGAGGGCGAGGGGCCAGGCAGACGAGCAGCGCGCGGTATGGCCGGCAGACGGTGAGGCATGGCGCCATTGCTGCAACCGGGAGTACATGAAGACTGAGATATACAGCGTTACGCAATGACACTATATGAATGGCATGGCATGAATGCCAGTGTCTCATTCCATGGCGTGCTGCACGTGGCGTTGCGTCGTGCCAAATACCGTAACCCACACTGTCTTCAGTACAGTACACCCCCTACATTTACAGGAGCAGTAGGCAGGCAGCACAGACGACACTTCCAGCTGCCAATACCCTGCCATGCCTGCCAACACAGAGCAGCACTTGCCGAGTTGAGCGTGCCCTTCTTGCATGTGGGATCGCCGGGCGACCACGGCGGTGTGGTGATCACCGGCACCGTGTTCTGCGGCTGCTGTGGCGCCTTGCGCGGCATCACGCAGGGGGGCCCTTTGTCCTTGCACGACTCTGCCAAGTCCAGAATGCCGTTGAGGCAACAGCTTTCGTAACCGCCGGGCAGGTTCTTGCAGTCGCCGCCGCCGCACTCGCCCTTGCAGGGTCCCTTGGGGCAGCACACCAGGTCGTTCTGCACGCAGCAGCGGGTGTGAGGGCGCAACACATGGAACTGTTAAGAATATCACCGCTAGTGTTGGCAGTGGCTGGACTGGGGGGAAGGGGGTTTGCATGCCGCGCAGGCGCACGCAAGTGGCAGCATGCTACCGCAAGCTTGCAACTTGTGCCAGCGCGTGGGTGTCACGATAAATGCTCCCAGCCACAACAGCCCCACGCCACGACATCCACATGCAGGCGACGCTCACACTGTTGGTGGTGCCCGTGCTGCACTTGGGGTCAGGAGAGGAGGTGTTTGGCGGCTGCGTAGCCTTCTCGCTGATGTTGCAGGGCGCGCCTTGGTCGTCGCAGGAGATGCCAGTGGCGGTGATGCCTTGGTTGCAGCACTTGTCATAGCCGCCGGGGAGGGACTCGCACTCTGTGCCGCCGCAGCGGCCGTCGCACACATTTTTGGGACAGCACACCTTGGAGTTCTGCGGGGCACACGCACCACCAGCACACAACAGGCGCACATTTGAAAGTGCAGGGGGTATGGTGTCTCAGGGCGTGTGTAGACTGTTCCGTCGCAGGTGCACTGCGTGGGTGCGAGCAGGGGTGGCACAGGCAGCCAACCAACCTTGTAAACAGTACCACCCATAGCCCGTCTGCTACGCACATGCCTAGGCAGCAGCCCCGCTGGCTCTGTATGTTCACAAAACCTGGTGCCAGAAGGGCACAAAAATTCACAACAACTCTGCCCGCACGCTCACCGAGTTGGGCACTCCCCTGTCGCAGTTTGGGTCCGGCGGTGGCGGCGTCGGCGGCGGTGTGGCGGGCATAGTCGTCTTCATGATGCAGGGAGGCGCCTTGTCTGAGCACATGTCTCCCCCCTCTTGCACACCCAGTATACAGCACTTGTCGTACCCCCCCGGCAGCAGCTTGCAGCCGTCGCCGCCGCACTGCCCGCGGCACTCTTCATCAGGGCAGCACACAGTGCCATTCTGCAATGCCGCCCGTCCCCCCAGCAGCAGTGCAGTTGCACATGCACGCGCGCGTCAAAGTTGCAGCATAAAATGTCAGGGCCATGCCGCAGGCGCTTGCATGCATGCATGTACACATGCTGATGTTCAAGGCATGTCGCCACGCCAGTGCAGCAACCCCCCCCACGGTCCATGTACACAGGGCATCGCCCCCGGCGCAACATGCAGTAGCCTCACTATAATCAGCTTGCTATGGGAACTCCAACTACAACTTGAACTTCAGTGTAATGTGACCGCCAGGCGTCAGCCCGCCCGCCACCGCCGCCCCCCCGGAGGGGCCGACCCCTTGCTCATTGATTCCGCAGTACAGCTGGTGCGCACACATGATGGCCTGTCTCTACAACAAATACGGAACCTCAACGCCGCATGCTAAACAGTTGGCGATGGGAAAAAGCAGCAGCCCAGTGTGCACTCACCAAGCTGAGGTTGCCAGTCTTGCACTGTGGGTCGGGGGGGGGCTTGGTCGGCTTGGGTGTGGTGGGCGCAGGCGTGGGAGGCATCACGCAAGGGGCACCGCGATCCTTGCACAGCTCATTGTTTTCCACAATGCCGTTGATGCAGCAGTCATAGTACCCGCCAGGCAGGTCTTTGCAGCCGTCGCCGCCGCACTGGCCGCCGCAGCTCTTGGGGCAGCACACCTCTTCAAACTGGAGGTGAAGGGCCGGTGGGGAGGGGGGGGAGGCACGGTGTCAGATGCGACTTTGCTGCCAGCACTCAGTAATGGGTATGACCCAGTGATTCTGTTCTGCACAAGACAAGCTGTGTCAGCAGCAGTGGCCCAGGGGTGAGGTAAGCTGCAGGGGTGGCGCCGATTCCACTGCTGTGTGTGTACGTTGTGTGCCGTGCTGTGTGGCTGCAGCGCGGCAGTTGCCCACACTCTGTCACTCAGAGCTGCCACTGCCTGCTGCGCCACGCCCACACCAGCTAGCGCCACCAAAACAGCCTGTAGCCATTGCGTCATCAACTTCAACTCACAACTTCAACTTCAAACTGCCACTCACCTTGCTCAGCACGCGCCGTCGTTGCACTATCGCAACATCAACTATCGCAACATCAACTTCAAATTCCAACTTCAACTCACATTGCTCAGCACGCCGTCGTCGCACTTTCGCAACATCAACTTCATCTTCCAACTTCAACTCACCTTGCTGAGC
The DNA here is from genome assembly GCA_032358315.1 of Ophiocytium majus. Taxonomy (NCBI): domain Eukaryota; class Xanthophyceae; order Mischococcales; family Ophiocytiaceae; genus Ophiocytium; species Ophiocytium majus. The sequence continues at coordinate 20,548 of JAULBY010012458.1, read as the reverse complement.
ACGCCGTCATCGCACTTTGGGTCCGCCGGCGGCGGTGTGGGCTTGGGGGTGGCTGGCACCGGCGTACTAGGCTTCATGGGCGGCCCCTCTGGAATGATGCAGGGGGGGCCCTGCTCCTCGCAGTTGTTCCCCAGCTTGAAAATGCCCGCGGGACAGCAGTTGTCATAGCCGCCTGGGAGGTCGCCACAGCTGGAGCCACCGCACTTGCCGTCGCAGCGCCCCTTGGGGCAGCACACCTCGCCAGACTGCGCGCACGCAGCAGTGAAATGTGGAGAGATGGAGGACAGATGTGACTTGTACAAGCAGCAGCGCTTGGTTGCAACACAAGGCCGCGAGCCTGCTGTTTTGCAGTGCTGGGTGGTGGCAGCGCCATGTGTAGGCAGCAGGCGCGTCAGCGTGAGAGTGGCCATTAGAATACCACCCAGCAGGAGCCAGCGGTACCCTCTGATGATGGCCGACAGGTACAGGATGTCATTCTACCAACACACACGCATAGTACCATGCTGAGCACCACTGTGTCGTCCCGCAACCGTGGCACAGCATTTCGAGCTTGGCAGTTACACAGTTCAGCAGCTACACGGGGTAGCAGTTACAGCGCGAAGACTGCAGCATGGCGGCACTTACATGGCGCGGCAGTTACACTGCGACAGTCACACACTTCGGCGGTTACGTAGAGGGGCAGTTACACTGCGACAGTTACACATCATGGGCAGTGTTTCAGCGCCGCAAACCGCAGCTTGCCAACCTGGTTGGGCGTGCCGCGCTTGCACTCCCTGTCTGGCGGGGAGGGAGTGTCCGTGGGACTGGGCGTTGGCGGCATCACACAGGGTGGACCACCAGCTGAGCACAGCTCCGCAGACGCCAGGATGGGAGCAATGCAGCAGTTATCGCCGCCGCCCGGCTGGAGCTGGCAGCCTGAGCCACCACACTGTCCCCCACACACGTCCTTGGGGCAGCACACCTGGTTGCCCTGGCAGAGGCAGACGTGCACAGAGTGGCAGTGTAGTATTGCGTGTGAGTAAACTAGGGCTGCGCGGAAACGTATGTGAGCAAGCCGTAAACGCCGTATATGGATCATATATACTTCGAAGTATGTACACATACAGTGTATGCGGCGACCATGTTTTGAACGACAATAAGGACAGTCACAGCTTGGCGCAGGCGTCACGTAGTGCCCGCCGCTCTTGAGTGGTGGCTGGCCCAGCTTACTAAGTTAGTGCACGTGTTTCACAAGAAAAAAACACCCGTATGCGTTTTTGCGCAACCCTACACTAGACAGAGGCATCCAGCCATGTGTCCTGTTGGACGCGTGCCTTGACTGGAGCACTGCTCCGCCACCAGGCTGGCACGTGGCCTGGCGGCAACGGATGGCTGCGGCTTGCCAGCCCGCATGCAGCGAGAGCACAGCCAAGCCATGCAGCGCCACGCGTACCACTTCACTGCACCGGCCCCAGCATTGACAATTCACCCAGGTCAGCGACTCATGACTCACTCAGCGCCTCATGGGTCACTCACCGATGCACATAATGACTCATGAGTCATGAGTCACGACACGTTCAGCGACTTACCTAACACATAATGCTACTTCCGGCACAGGCGCCAGAGCTAGATGTGGTACTGCCGCTGCCGTTGCCGCTACCGCTGCCGCTACCGCATGCCAGCAGCCTGTCCGCAGCGAAGTGTACATGAGTGCACTCACATCGCTCAGAACGCCATTGCTGCACGTGGGGTCAGCAGATGGCTTTGGACTGGGTTTTGGCGGCATGGCGCACGGTGCCCCCCTCTCCAGGCAGGACGCGCCCCCTCCTACAATGGTTCCTCCGCAGCACTGATCAGGGCCGCCTGGCAGCAATCCGCACCCCTCACCACCACACCGGCCGTTGCACACGTCCTTAGGGCAGCACGCGTCACCCCCCTGTGCCAGCCAGCACCAACACACGTAGTTCACAGTCACACAGGTGTTTTCACCAGGTGGACAAAACACCCCACAGGCTTCGGCCTGACGTTTTTGCCGCAGCCACGGCAGCATCTGGGCTTAGCAACCTTTCAGGTTTCTTTCACAGGTGCGATTCTGGAAAGTGTATTCGGTTTTGGGGGGTGGGGTGTTTGATTACGCCCCCACCGCCCTGCTGCCCCGCCTGCACGGGTGACCCTGGCCGCCGGGCCTGCTTCATCGCACCTTGAAGTTGTGGTTGGGCTGGTCACACCTTGCACTTCAACCCATGGGCCAACAGTTCAGCCGTGCACTGGTGGGGGCAGTGTGGTGTCCGGGCTCTAGACTGGGTGTTGCCCTAGGTAATGCTGGGCCACAGTGGTACTCAAAGGCCAGGGCAGACCTTTCTGACACCTCCCTCAACACCTGCTGCTGCTTGGTAATTCAGCTGACGAGTTATCCCCCGACATTAGCCACTGAGGTACTGTCGCTAAAGACTGGTCCCACAGGTCATTGACTAGTTGTGTGGTGTCTGATTGGTGACACACGGGCAGCCTGGCCAGGACTGCCGGTGCTACCAGCGCTGCTTGCAGCAGACAGCGGCCCATCGACCATGTTGTGACGCCCCAGCTGAGCTGGCGCATACTACCAGAAGTATGGTTCCCATGGGCATGGGTAGGTGGTGGTGGACACCGCAAGTGCAATTGAACACATGGGTGCACTGGATGCACTCCACAATCACTTGTAAAGTACTACAGTACTACGCTAGTATTACGGATGGGTGTGCCTGAGTGGACACATAATGCGGGGGGGCAGTGCCGCGTTTCAGCAGCTGGAGATGATGTTGCTGCCTTGTCACACACAATAGAGCCATCAAAAGTCACGTCACGTCAACCGCACCCACTAGTAACAGCTGTCTATTTCCACCACCCGCCCTACTTTGTACTGTGCACTGCACTTTTAGTGGAGGTGTCACTCTGCCACTGGGCTTTACCTGGTGCTGCATACACGCGCACTATCGGCACAGACTCCTAAGACCCTAGTAGTAAGACCCCCCTTGAGCGCGCACCTGTGCAATGTTGTGCGCGCAGTTTTGAGCTACTGTTTCGGTGCCTCCATGCTGGAAAAGTTGAAGGGATGTGTCATGAGCACTCAAGTACTTTTTTGCTCTTCACCAGCCTGACACACAGCACATTCCAAGGGCTCGTACATGCGCTAAGTGCGACATCCACCTTCCACTCACATCGCTCATGACTCCCCAAACGCAGGTCGGGTCAGGCTCCTGTGGGCTGGGCGCCGTGGGCACAGGTGGCATGAAGCATGGGGCCTCCGAGTCCGTGCAAGACTGCCCCTGGTCCACAATGTCAGCGGAGCAGCAGCTGGAGGCGCCCCCCGAGCGGTCCTGGCAGCCATCGCCGCCGCACTTGCCCCCGCACTTGTCGGCGGGGCAGCACACCGTTTGCGCCTGATGGGCAAAGACGCGCATGGTTTGGCACGGGGAGCACACAGCGGCAGCGTCACCGCTGGCTTTCTTCAGTCTGGCAGCCGTTTGAGCTTTTGGTTTTGGCACCCACGTGCTGTTGGCACAGGTGCCATGGTGCTGGCGTCGTGCAGGCCACACTCCGTACCACATCACGCACACAAAGACTACGCAAGTGCAAGCATATATGAGCCCCCCCCCCGCCCCCTCCCCCCTCCACGCGTCTGCTCACATCGTTTAGCACGCCGCGCTTGCACTTGACATCGCCAGTTGGTTTGGTGCAGGGCGCCTCGTACAGTCTGCAAGAGCGCGCCAGGGACGCGATGCCGCCGGCGCAGCAGTTCTCCCAGCCGCCGTCCATCTTGCTGCGGGGGCACAAGAGGTGCACGAGTGGCACTCCGCAGTGAGTGGGAGCAGCAGGAACAGCTACAGCCAGCAGCAGCAGGAACCACACGAGCAGTCGCAGCAGCAGGAGAAGCGACAGCCGCCGGTGGCGTCGGCAGAGGCATGCGGCGACCGGCAAGCTGCAAACCCCTCAACTTCTACAGTTGATAGGTGCAAAAAGCGGGGATCTAGGACTGTTGCACGAAACTTACTTGCAGTCTGGCCCACCGCAGCTGGTGCAGATGTCGGCAGGGCAGCAAGCGGTCCCATCCTGTGTCAGCGCCGCGCAGCAGCGAGAACAATGTGTGCAGCGTCAGCAGCAGCAGCGCAGAGGGCGCGGTAACAGAGCACGGCGCGTCACCCGTGGCCTCGGCGAACAACCGGTAGGCTAACCTGGCTGCGGCCCCGCAATCGAAGCTGCGCCTGGACTGGGGGAGGGGGAGGGAGCAGGCATCTGTGGTGGCGGGCCGCTGCGCAGGATACGCAACAACACAAAGTAGAGCTCGAGTGTACCCGTTTGAGACTCACATCGCTGGGCAGCCCCCTGGCGCACTTGGCATCCGCTGCTGCTGTGCTGACGGGTGCGCAGGCCAGGCAGGCTAAGGCCAGGGCGGCGGCAGCCGCCCGCATGCCTGCTGGCTGCAGCAGAGGCAGCCCACCACCAGCCGCTGCTGCCTGCCGCCTGCTGCTGGCCCCGCAGTATAAGGTGTTCTACGTCAGGTGCAATCTAGAATGCTGCGCGGGATACTGGTTTGCGGCACGCCGCGAGGGGCTGAGCTGCTGCAAAGGCGCGTGCTCCTGGTGCGCCTGGTTGCTGTTGTTCTACTCTGCTTCACAACACCAGTGGCAGCCCGCGTCCGTTTCACACCGTTCTGTGGGGGTCTAACAGAGGCGGGTGAGGTGATCCGAACGACCCGTGGCCGTTGGGGTACCTGCATTTGATCAGTGTTGCGTTTGCACTGCACTTGCTGCAGTCAACATGACATTGACAGATTGAACCGGGCCTTGACGTGTAGGCGGGTACGGTGGTTGTAAATGGGGTCGCTTATCACTGACTTGCCAGACATGAGGCACTTGTCTGGGAGGTGCATACAGTTTTATACTGAGGTGATCTCGATCAAACCCTCAACTCCAAAACGACCACCTTGAAGTGTAGCGCACAAAATCAGGGGGTCTTGACCAACGTCTGCCACAGTGCACAGCAGACTGGTCCACAGAATACACATGCATGGCAACTCATGAGAGCACACCTCTCAACACAAATCACAGCTGCTGACCAGCAGCAGCAGCAGCACTCACAGAGTTGAGGATGCCCCGGGTGCAAGTGGGATCAGGGCTGCCCGTCTGCTGCCCCGGCTCCTTGTGTATGATGCAGGGGGCCTCGTAGTCAGCGCAGGACCGCCGCAGCGTGGCAACACCGGATGCGCAGCAGTTCTGGTCACCACCAGGAAGCAGCCTGCGGGACGTAATATGCATACAAAATCATGTGCGCGACAGGCAGCAGAATGCAGCTGCTGAGCCAGTGGGCATCCATCCATGTGCTTTCGTGTGTGCGCCGGTGCTGCCAGCGACATCTCCCCTTGAAAGTCAGGCTCTACATGGCGCAGTCATGCACCCAGTGGCACCTTCGCTCGTGCCGTCATTTTGCGTGAATCGGGTGGGGCACCAAGCCACAACATGTACTTGCGTTCACTGACCTCAACTGCTGAGGAGTCCTGCCCCCAGCATAAGACATGTGGACGGGTGTGCGGTGTGCCTGCCTTCGCCACTGTTCTGCTCTCTACAATGTCATGCACTGCAGCTTGTGGATTTTGTGCTATTGAGGTAGCAGCCACACAGCAGTCCGCCGCTGCTAGGACCAGGCATAGGTACACAATGCACAAAGTTCTTGTGGTGAGAGCCTGCCTCATACAAACTTTGACTTGCAACTTGCCCCCACAAATGCGGACATGATCGAATTTCGCGCGGCCTGCAATAAGCACTCACTCGCAGTGCTGCCCTCCGCATCTTGTGCACTTGCTTGGGCAGCACGCCGTCCCCTCCTGTCCATTGGCACGTGAGCACGGAGGGCAAGGCTGTGACCAACCGGCCTTTCTCAGTGGCCACACACGCAACCGCCCATTCTGTGCTGTACGCACTTGTGTGCGTGTACACGTGCCGCATGCATGTTAGAAACAGTTAGTACCCAAGCACCACACTTCAAAATCAACCTTACACCAACTCTCACCCGCTGTGATGTTATTTTTCCTCACCCTGCAGATCTGAAGTGAATTCATGAACCTGGCATGAGTGCGGCTGCGTGCGACTGCTGCATCGCTGGACGCCAGAGAAGCAGCCAAAAAAACCAGCAGGTACCGCTGCCAGCGCGTGAACACCCTCCCTGCTTGCTGCCACTGGTGCTACTGACCTCCTGTTTTTGCACCAGTTGCTGCAAAACTCAACGTGTATCGGTTTAAGTGTTGTACATGCTACCGCGTGGTGTACCTAGCAGCTAGTCACATCTAGAGCTCGATGCGCTGTCTCGATTGCCTACCGAACACCCACCACCATTTCATCAACACCAGTATTTAATACATGTCTGGCCTTCTGTAGACAAGGCCCAATCAGTGCTCCACCGCTGCTGGCTGCTGCATCTGCAGACAAAGATGTAAGGTGCGCAAACACCGTCTTCTTCCCAAGTACTACTAGTAGGAATTAAAATTCTTGCACTTGTGGGCATGCAACAGCCCAGGTGTGATATTAGACGCCAACAAGTGGCGGCCACCCGGCGCCTGTTTCTAAGCCGTTACACGGGGCCTGTACCAATGTAAAATGTTACACCCAAACAGTTATTACTCTTGGAGCCGCTCGAAGAATGTTGAAAACCACTTACTCTGGCGTTTACCATACCTGACACACAAAATGTGGGGGCAAGTTACTTGTGGCCCCACAAAAGCAATAGCCACAGTAGTCCATTCCACCTCTCCAACTACGTACGGATGAGACGGTAGCAGCACAGAGAGGCACTCACAGCATTGAGTATCCCTCGTTCACACTTGTCATCCCCCGGCTGCATGACCTCGTGCAGCAGCTGCATGCTGCATGGAGGATCGTACAGCTCGCAGGGCCTGTCTGCGCCTGTCACCTGTGACTCACAGCAGTTGCTGAAGCCGCCGGGCCAGGTACTGCAGTGGAGCGGCAGCACCAACAGCACACAGGTGCACCACGCGGTGTTGGCATTGTGGCGGCGTCGAACGCAGTAAGGGAGCGGCGTTGTGAATGCTTTTGTGCATGCCTGAAGCGGAGATGCGGCAGCATTTTGAACCAAGCAAAAGCAGGGCACGTGGTTGTGCAGCTGCAGGCTGCGCAAGCTGTCACTGCACTGCAGCCGTTTGCTTTGGCGCCACCGCATGGCTAGTCAAGCCATGGTGCATCATAAACATAAAGGAAATAAAAGTGCCAGTTGCAGTCATTGCCCTGCACCAACACCAAGTGGGTGGCCATATTATGTGGAAACCACGCATTGAGCTGCTGCCAACTCTACAGGCGCGATCAAGTATGCACTGGCTTATTATGTGTGCTGTGGTCTGCATTACCGGGACAAAGTGGCACCTCCGCATCACCGGCGGTGTGCAGGCACTTACCCGCATCCTGACCCACCGCACTTGCCTCCGCACGATGCGTGACAGCAAACCAGTTTTGACTGCTCAACGTGGCATTATGGTACAGGCGGTGGCAGCGTCACGGTGGTGCATGTGGTGAGTCACAGAATTGCAGGCATTGGCAGCAGTCGAGTCAGCACAACAGCCACAGACTGCTGGCGGGTGTGTGCGGCAGGCGCTGGCAGTTCATTATACGCCTTGTACACCAAGTGCAGTGCAAGTGTGCAGCGGTGCACTGGCAGACAGACATTCTGAGAACGTGTGGGACTAGCGGCACATAAGGCAAGTATCATCGTAGCACAAAAGCAGTACGCCACGGGGTGTAAGCGTTTGGTGCCGCATTCACGTGGCAGCGAGGGAGGCAGCTCTGGGTGGTCAAGCGCTGCTGACAGTTTTTGCCGGCAGCAGCACTTCTGGCAGCACCGGCATCATCCTTGCCGGCAGCATGGTACACACACACACATATATATATGTATGCATATGTATACATATGTCGGTGCCAGCAGGGTTGGTGGGCCAGGGCCTCCAGGCACACCGCTGCTGTCAGACATCAGCGCAGTCTTCAGCCGGCTGTCCACGGCTCAACACACTCTCTCGCTGCACGTGCACATTTTGCTGCGGCTCTCATTTCATGCCGCCGCCCACTTACGTCGCTCAGTATCCCAGCGTCGCAGTTGGGATCTGCTGCCTGTGCCACCGCCACCACCAGCGCTAGTGCTACCAGCACCGTTGCTGGTGACGGTGCGGCTCTCATCACGCCACCGCAGCCCAGCGCCACCAGCCGTCTCAATTGGTTGTGTGCTCCTTGTCGTGCCCTCGCACCCCCTCCGGGCACCGGGGAATATGGTCAGCGCTACCACAGCCTGCCGCTGGGTGCGGTGCTTGTGGTCTGCGGCGCACGCCACCCGTTGCACACTCTTTGTGCACTTTGCTTCACACAGCGGGTGAGCTCCTGCCGTTTCCTCGCAACCGCCAAGACTCGAGGTACGCACTGACCACTGAACCCCGCGGGGCAGCAGGTGACGGGGTCCCGGACCACCACAACCACAGGCACCAGGAGGGCGATGAGGGGTGTCTCTCGCCCCGGGCAGCGTGCGCGCATGCCGGCTGAAGCTTGCGCTGCAGCCGAGCCCCAGTGCGAACGCGGGCAGGTAGCAGTTGGCGACGTTCGCAGGGAACCGCCGGCCGGGGTCCCACAGTTCACAAAAACGGTTCAACTCAAATTCACCGCTCGCGAGGGGGAACCGCCGGCACACAGATCTACCGGGTTGGTGGTGGTGGAGTTGTTGGACAGCGGACACACGCGGCAGGCCAGCGCTGACTCCCAGCCTGCAGGAGCGCTGGGCCCTCAGTTGTAGTTACGCTCGTACATGTGTGTGCCGCCGCAGCTGCCGCTGGCCTTCGCCGGATAGTTGGCAAAAGCTACATCATCCGGCGCCTTTGCCGACTGTGCCCGCAGGTGAGAGGCGTGATGCATGTACCGCTGCCTGTTGCTTCGCGCGTGAATGCTTGAGGCGTGTGTGCGGCCAGGTAAAGCGTCCCGCGTCCCCGATAGGCTGATTACAGAGCCCCTGCTGCCGCTGCATGGTCTCTCCACTCTCTTACAGCAGCCTGGACCACCTGTCGAGTGCGGGGCAGCCACTGCGACGGTGCGCATCAGCCAGCATCGGCGCCGGGAGCTGCTGCCAGGACGGGCGTGTGATGCCGCCCTGACCGGATTCAACGCCTCAAGCAGCGGGTGTCACCGCCGCCGCCACCAACAACACCACCCCGCATGGTGGCGAGGACGACAGCCGCGCTGCCACGGCACTCCAGCCGTAGCACGGGGCCTTGTGCAGCCAGGACACTGGCACTGGTGCTGCTGCTAGTGCTGGCGCTACCACCGCATCACAATCTGTGTGCCCATGGACTGGACACCAGCTGGCGAGGGGCAGGAGGAGGGCGGTCTGCTGGCGGTGGCGGTGGGGAGCACGCACCAGGGCAGCAGGAGCAGCAGCTGGTGCTGCGTGTGCAGCCGCCCCCCCCTCGCGCCCAAGCCGAGCTCCAGCGGAACCGCAACCTCAACATGCTGATTGTCGTGCCAGAGCACAAGCTGATATTCTGCAGCATGCCCAAGGTGTCCTCGCAGAGCTTCAACAACCTGTTCAGGAGCCTGCGGGCGCGTTACGACCCCGCCCAGGCGGAGGGCGGCATCTTCTGGAGGAACACGTTCACGCAGCACAACATGACCCTGGAGCAGCTGACGGACGCAATGAACGACCCCAGCTGGCACAAGGCCCTGTTCTACCGCGAGCCCCTGGAGCGCTTTGTGAGTGCGTTCCGGTCAAAGTGCGAGCCGGGACACGACACGGCGGTGGGGCTGTGCCAAGAGGTTTTTGGGGCAGAGGAGCCCACCTTTGAGCGGGCGGTGAAACGGCTGGGAGAGGAGCCGGCAGTTATTAACTCCCACTGGCGTGCGCAGGTGGATCTGTGCGGGGGGCTGCCGGATACGCTACACCTGTACCAGACGGTGGAGAGGCTGGACAGGGGGCGCTCCCGTGAGCAGGTGAGCTGTGGTGGGCAGTGGAGCGGCACATGCAAGTATTCACCTGAGTAGTTGATACCGTGCGTGGGCATCAAGAAGGGGTGTTGGGCGGTGTGCGGTTGTCACTGGAGCGGCGCATGCAAGTAAAAAACTGAGCAACGAAGGAGTATTGGGTGGTGTGCAGGCGGAAGAGCGGAGCAGGCGCTGATGCTGCTGGGTGGCACAAGGCGCTGCAATCAAAAAGCTGTGTGACAAGCATGCGGGTTTCGCTAAATGGGTCCGCGGCAGAATTCCAGCACGTAGGAGCAGCAGCAGACGTAGCAGGTATAGCCGTAGTGCTGGGTGGCTGGTGTGGTGGTGTTGGCGGCAGCAGCAGCTGTGTAAATCGTGCGTAAAAGCTGGGCTGCTTGGCTGGCAGCTGGTGGTGTGTGATGACACAGGCTTAGCGCAGCGGTTGTTCGTCACTTTTTGTGGCGGGTTTCTGAGCCAGACATGGTTGCACTGCTTAATTATGGGGCTATGACACGGCGACCGGTCCAACACCCTTATACTACTTCAGTAGTAGAAGTTTGCACTGGGTCTTCGGCTCAAGTGGCATTACACATCTAAAGAGTGGATCGAACACCTGATTGTTGTTTAACTTGTGGCTGGTTCAGGGGGAATACTGCCAACCATGTGTCTGGCAAACATATCTCATGGGAAAGTAAAAACATGCTTCGAAGTTCAGTGCACTCGCGATCCACAGTGTAGTTTGCTTTAATTTTAATGCGGTATGCGGTTTAATGCGGGGTCCAGAGACCTGTCACAGACCACATGATCCATACAAACGAAACACAATGCCCTATTGGGTTCAATGCGGGTCTTGCTTTAGCGCGCGGTGCTATGGGGGTGCACTACCCCGCACGAAATCGCGAGTCACTACTACTGTAACTTGGTGTCTGAGGCATTGTGTTAGATCGGTGACCCGTGTTTTTGGCACTTTTGTTTTCTGCTTATCCTTGCCTCCGAAGGGCTTGGCATAGTACACACAGAGTGTGCAGCTGTGTGCTTATGCAGCGAAAATAAAGCAAGGGCTGCCAGCATTTTACCTGCAGCATTGGAGCGCGTGGGGAAAGTATGCTTCACAGGGTGTGTGCAAGGCACTTTGCGGCTGGAGAAAGCAGTTCCAGTGAGGGCACCCTTCAACCACTGCCAGGTAGTAATTTCTGCAGCTACTGCGGCCGACCGCACTTTGGTGGCCGGAACAAGGGCCATGCAGCCCACCACTAGCTACCAGGCAGGTATAGGTGGGTTGTCTGTGTCGCTGGTGCATGTGGTGGTGACCGCTGCCACAGGAGGTGCCACTGTAGCAAATACATGTGCCGGTAGTTGTGCAGCAGCATGTGCCAGGTCGCCGCAGTGAAAAGAACCCAAGTAAACACTTGAATTGCTTCTGAAGTGTTGAAGGGCTGTGCCAGCCAGCAACACGTCATGGCCTTGCTACCACTGCCAACGTTCCCCCACACAGCTCAAGCACCACAATACTTTCGACTACTAGAAGTATTTGCCAGAGCAAAACACAGGAGGTCATCACTCGGCAGCTGCACAAACACTAATGGAATTTCCTGCTACTGCAATAGTCCTGCCACTCAACAGTGTACACGTGTGACAACATGCTGATGCTGGCACACAACTGCAGCGGGGCTGTGATTGAAACCTCCAGATTTTATAGAGAGTCTTCCGATATTACTACACGTAGTACATAAAACAGGTTGTAGTGCAAGAAGTGTTAGGAAATCCGGAATTATTTTCAAAGGGTTTGGGTCCTACTATGATTTAGCCCTCGGTCGTAAACATCCGGAATGCCTTCTTTTTCTCATGATCGCACTCCTGCGTTACAACAACACCTAGCAGCCACCCCAGCAAGCCCAATGCACTACTTCTAAAGGCATAATCCACCGCTGGTGTGCCCCCACCTCCTCTGCTAGATCAAAGCACACGAGTATGTTTTATATATTTCTTCAATAATATTTATCAACGATTGTAAAAAGCAGTTGTTGACGTGCTGCTGCACCGCTTCCGGGTGTCGCTCACAGGTGGCGTCACTGCTGCAGAGCGTAGGCGTGGAACCGGAGACCGTTCCTGCATTTAACAAGTATTTTCCAGAGCGCACCGCAGAGCTCTACGCGCGCATTGGGGAGCACGGAACCATGGCGGGCGAGACGGCGCCCGACTACTACGCTACGCCGCAGCTGGTGTGCCAAGTGGTGTCATTTTACTTGAGTGAGTGCGGTTGTGCGCTGCGGGTGCGCCGCTGTGCGTTCCCGTGGTGCCATTTTGTTCTGTGGTGTGATGTGGTGCGCGCATTATAGTTGTTGCGGAACTACTGTGTCTTAAGTCTAGATAAATAGGTATCTAGATATAAAGATGCCACACACACACACATTCCCAGGTGAAAATGGGCTGGGGAATTGGCTGTATGATGCCAACTTCAACTCTGCATAAGGTCAACTTCAATTCTGCGGTCAGAACGAGAAAGGCTGAATGCAGGCCGTGGGGCTCACCATGCCTATCATATGTGGAAACCGGAGTTTCAAAAGACTTGTACAGCCCATTTGCAACTTCAACTCCAGCAGTCTGGACGGATTGTGTGTGTGTTTAGAGCAGGCATTAGACGGGTACAGTGTTGCACAGTGTAAATTCCTCTCGCAAGTGGTATAACCCCTCCGTAGCAACCGCGATACTGAAGGCTTTCTTGGATGTCAATTGAAATTTCCAACCTTACTGTACTTCAAAGTCTTGTCTTGACCCCATGCTGCCAGCACCAGAATCATCTGCTCCAGCAGAGTCACATACTTGAGTTTACCTGGGTAGCAAGGCTGTCACAAGCGCAGATCACACATGATACGACATTGCTAGTGTACTATATTATTATATATTATGTGTGAGGTCAATTATGCTCTTGTGCATGCAGGGCGTGGAGCAGTATCAGGGGCAACTAGTGCGCCCGTTGCCCTGGTGTTGAGCACCTTGGTTGCTGCTCACCACTGTACTCGGTGTGCTTGACAATGGCGCAGCTCATCTACTCGAGTTCCACCAGAACTACTCGAGTTCCACCAAGTAGTAGTCATGTATGGTGGGCTTGGTGTGTGTGTGCACATGTGCTGAGCACCTGCATCAGTCACTGTGCAACGCTGTTTCCACCAGCTGGCGTACTCTCCACGCCCGTGCACATGCCTACAACCCCCTTCAAAGCTTCAAATTCACCCCCGTCACTGCACTTCAACACCAGTGCCACACAGTCCACCTTCTCAGCACCTCATCTCTCTCTCCCTCTCTCTTGCGCCGCCGCTCCTGCACACATGCCGCTGTGCCAGATGACTACCTGACCTTGGGCATACCTTTACCAGAGTGGGTGCTGCGGCGGTGGGGAGACGCGCATGTGGGCTCCTGGCTGCACGGCAACTGTGGGGACCTGCCACCGTGAGCAGCCGCAGCAGTACACAAACTTCAACTGTTGAAGTTAAACTTCAAGTGGTTGAAGTTCAGCACCGCTCAGGCAGGCAGGCAGGTTGCGATGGCAGCAGGTGCGGCTGGGCTGCCCTGACTGCGCACGTGCTTGCACGTCGAGCGCGGCAACCTGGTGGTTGTTGAAGTCAAACTTCAAGTGTTTGAAGTTTCGCACCCGGTCACAGCGGACTGCGCACGTGCGTGCACGTCGAGCACGGGGGCCTGGCTAATGCCAAGTGTGTGCAGGGCCAAGTCACGGCATTGTGCGCAGCAGCGGCCCTTGGTTGTGCTGCAGAGCACCATGTGGGCCTGCTGTTGAGCAGGATTGTAGACTAGGTGCTGCTGCTGAGCACACACGCATGCACCTGCTGAGCAGCAGCTGCTACCAGTGCGCCGCTGGTCAGTGCACAGACGGTGTTGGGCTCCTAGGGCTGCGGCAGAGAGTTTTGTACACTCAGCTGTGCCCGCTACCAGTGCCCACTTGTTTTCTTTTGTACTTCCTTGAAGTACCTGGTAGCCGTTTTGAGGCTCGTGTTGGTTTGTGGTGAGTGGGCGCTGAGGGCGCCTTTGCATGTGGGAGTGTTTGTGACGGTGCTTTATGCAAGAGTAGGCACTTTTTGAATAGCTAGAAAAGCTGCAGCTGCAGCTTCACACACAGCGGTGCCTGCTGCCGATGTCTATGTTCAGCAGCACAAGCGCCTGCAGTAAATGGTTGCACCAGCCTGTGCCCACGCAATAGGAATGATCACGAGCGACTACAGGTCCACACACCCGGTGCCCCTTGTGCCATTTTCATGTCGCTGGGCACCGGACAGCATGCTGCGTTCCATGGCACACGTCACATGAGCCTGGTGTGTGTATTTGTATGTTGTGCAATGACCCAAATGAGTACAGTGCACTCGCGATTTTTTGTGGGGTAGTGTCACCCCCTGGCACCCCGCACTAAAGCGAGACCCGCACTAAACCAAATGGGGCGTTGGGTATCGTTTGTCATGTGGTCTGTGACAGGCCTTGAGACCCCGCACTAAACCGCATACCGCACTAAATCAAAGCGAACTAAATCGCGAGTGCACTGTACCGATGTTTTTCTAAAGTTTGAAAAGTTGTCGCGTGTTTGTGCACACCTGTAGCAGACGTGCGTGTGCAATTTTGAATTCACAAGCCAGATGTCACAAGCCATTTGCGCGCCCTGCACGCCTCCCAGGCGCCTCCACCGCCGCAGCCATGATGCAAACAAATGATGCCTTGCGCAAGAGGCTACCGCAGCTGCGGCAGAGCATTAAGCAACCACAAATGATACCTATATAATGTATATATATATAGTATGCCATTCGTAGAGCTACCCCAGGTACTGGTCCGTCAGAGTAGTGCTCTGGCACCATGCGAGGCTTCCCTTAGAGTACGCAGTGCTGAGTATTGCCAGCTTTTTCGCTACCTGTCTGATCCTGTTCTGGTCATACGCACCGTGTGCAAAGGGCTTTCCGCGCCCTAAGCAGAGTTCAATAAGAGTACAGGTGTTAACCGGCACACAGTGCGTCGTGTGCGGCCGTGGCGTTCGATTCACTGCGGCAATGCACATTTTGCAGTGCACTGCCTGGCATTGGTGCTTGGACACAGGCCACTTTAACAGCTACGGTACTACAAAGTGACACTGTAGCACACACAAAAACGGAGGCCAACATGGGCCAGGTAATGTGCTTACCAGGGCTGGCATGTGGTTGTGTGATGCGGTGTCACTCAAGTGCTGCTATGCTCACAGGTATTGCTGGTCTGAACCATGCCATGCGCAAGACAAGACTCACATCAGCTAGTTGCTGCATGCCAGCGAGTGCAGTTGGTGTTACCTACACCCCCCCCCGCTGTGCGCAAGCAAAGTGTCCAATGTGCACCAACCTGTTGTGCCGTCGCACCACCCGTTGACACAGACGTGACACAAAGGTGGCAAGCACTGCTGCACAACGCCGTGCTCGCAAGACAGCACAGCCGGCCCGCATGCACATGCACCAGCAAAGCACCAGCAGG
Organism: Ophiocytium majus; assembly: GCA_032358315.1. Taxonomy (NCBI): domain Eukaryota; class Xanthophyceae; order Mischococcales; family Ophiocytiaceae; genus Ophiocytium; species Ophiocytium majus. Next base: position 5,075 of record JAULBY010012458.1, on the reverse strand, counting down.
ATATGGCAATAGGCGACTTTACGAGACAGAAACGGATATCCAATTCACAATTCATGGCACCGCCGTACGCTGCGTTGCACCCCAAAAAAAGATGTGCAGTGCTGCTGAGCAGTTTCTGCTGGGTACTGCGCCTTTCGGTGCCAGGTCCTGCACTTGCTGCCGCTGCTGCTGCTAATGAGCAACTCCCCTGCTGCCGCTCCTGCGGACCACCACCACACCCGCTGCCGCTGCTGCCGCTGGGCGCTGCTGCACCCTTGCCGCTGCCGAGCACTGCTGCACCTGCTGCCGGTGGGTCACTGCACCGCTGCTGCTGCTGCCTGCGGATCACTGCACCGCTGCCGTTGCTGCTGCTGAGCACCGCTGCGGCCGCACCGCTGCGGCCGCACCGCTGCGGCCGCCCCACACTGCTGCTGCTGAGCACTGCTGCCGCAAGCGCACCGCGCCGCGAGCCCGCCTCTAACCCCTCTTCTGCAGGGTTGCGGAGAGCCAGTCGAGGCCCTCATAGAGCCCGTCCCCAGTGGTGGCGCAGCAGGCCTGTATGTACCACTGGCGCTGCCGCAGCCCGTGCAGCCCCAGCTTGTCTGTCATTTCGGCTGCGGACATGGCGTTGGGCAGGTCCTGCTTGTTGGCAAAGACCAGCAGGACGCTCTCCCGCAGCTCGTCCTCGTTCAGCATGCGGTGCAGCTCGTCGCGCGCCGCGTCCACCCTGTCCCTGTCGTTGCTGTCCACCACAAAGATGAGGCCCTGCGTGTTCTGGTAGTAGTGGCGCCACAGGGGGCGGATCTTGTCCTGGCCGCCCACATCCCAGACCGTGAAGCTGATGTTCTTGTACTCGACCGTCTCCACGTTGAAGCCAATTGTGGGGATGGTGGTCACCACCTCGCCCAGCTTAAGCTTGTACAGGATGGTCGTCTTGCCCGCCGCGTCCAGCCCCACCATGAGTATTCTCATCTCCTTCTTCCCAAACATGCGCTCCCAGATGCGAGAAAATGCTAGACCCATGGCTCAGAGCGCCCGGCTGGCACGCCACTGAGCTGCTGCTGTTGGCTGGCGCTACCGCTCCCTCCACCCTGGGGGGGGTTGCCTGTGTGCGTGGGCAGGGGAGGGGGGGCACGGGTTCCGCGAGCGGGGGTAACGTGTTAGGGAGGGGTGTTCTGGAAGTGAGACAGGTGGTGGGGTGGGTGCTGGTGGTGCTGCTGGGTAGCAGTACCACAGTAAGGCGCGGCAGCTGTGCCACGTGCGCAGGAAGGTGGGCTTGGCATGTCGCCCGCTGCTGCTGCAGGTGGCGGGGTGCCGGTTGCTGCTGCAAAGGCTGCTGGCAGAGCGTTACCAGGAGTTTCTTTCAGCTGCTGCCAACAGACGCCGCAAGGCACACACACCAATGATAGCCACGTGGACTGGGCAGTGCAAACACCTGTCACGGCGCAGGCTGGGTAACTCGACACTTGGCAGTGCTAGAGGCAGCGACCTTCCTCAGCAGCGGGCGCCGACGGGCAGCTCCAAATTGCGCAAACAACTACTGCCCACCTGTAAGCCGCTTGCAGCGAGCGGCGACCGTTGCCACCCAGCTCAAGCCCTGCGGACCACTCTCCTGCTGCTGCAACACCTCTGGCACCTCTTGCTTCTCTCCTGCTGATGCCTTGGCGTGTGTGAAAGCAAGCTGAGGAGGTGGGGCACAGCTCGTCGCTGGCGCCAGGCGGCAGGGACGTTCCAGCGCTGCTCTGCTCAGCACACAGGTATGAGGACAACACGTGGGGCCGCAGCCACGCATGCTGCAGCCACGTGCGCCAATTGCTGAGCACGGTGGTGCTGCTCAGCACGATCGTGCACGAGCAGTTCCCCGTTTGCCACCGCGTGGCCACGTGTGCACACGCCGGCACCGTGCATTGCAATGCATTGCCCACGCGAGCAACAGCTGGTGCTGCACACACTGCACTGATGGGCAACGTTCTAGATTTCTTTCACTGCGGCACTGCCTTGGCGTGTGCCAGCAATGGGTAGGGTGGCACAAGCGGGCAAGGCAGCGCTGGACGTTCCAGTTGGGATGCTGTGCTCAATACGGAGACAAGACAGAGACACGTGGCACAGAAACTGGTGGCGTTGCTGTCGGGCACTGGGGCATATGCATATGCTGGATCGTGCATGCAGCTGCGCGAATGCGTGCATGGCAGTGAACAGACATCGGCAGAGAAGCACATGTGCTGGGCAGGCTGGTGGCGTCCAGGTACCAGCAGCACTTGTATTTACTCGCCGGAAACGGGCGTGGCAAACAAGCACGCGTACAGGGCTGCAATGTGTCTGCAACGGCCCTTGGAGACAGCCCTTCACCAGGTGCTGCCACTACTAGTATTCTTGGCACGTGTACACATTTACATGAGAACACATGTTCTTGCATGACTGCGGCTTTATGTGCCAGATTGTGTGACATGCGTTGTGTCCGGTCCACTTACATGGTGACTGCCAGTCAGGTGACGCATCCTTGCGCCACGGCGTCATTCAATGCCATACACTTCCTGGGTACAATACCTGCCAGTACCCCCAGCGTACAATGACGCATATATATCGTATGCAAGCACCACGGCATGGTTCCAAGCGGTTGTGTACACAAAACGCGCAGGCGTCAGCCAGCCTGGCACCTACCAATGCACTGTACAGGCAAGCTACAGCTCGCCGCCACCATACATGCCACGTCCCATGGTTGCTTACGCAACCGCGCCAAGTGCATTCGCACATGTGCAACGCCCCTGTGTTGCTTCTGCCTTTTTGTCATCGGCACTGCGGCTGTCACCACCGCTGCTGCCACCGCCGCTGCCGCCTTTGGTTCCGCCGCCATTGCCAGAGCCTCGAATGGCAGAGTGGATGAAATCCTCATAGGACTGGTGGCTGGCAAAAGGCCGTGGTCCCAGCAGCTGCTGAAGGTCGTCCTGAGATATGGTCTCCTTTTGCAGCAGCAGCTCTGCCACCGACTGCACCTGCTGGCTGCGCGCGCACGGCACCTCCAGCAGCAATGAGTGCGCGTGTGAGCGATGTGCATGTGATATGATGACTGGAGGCAAAAGTGCGTTGCTGGCTCAGAAATGCTCAGCTGCTGCATGGGGCTCCGCCTAGCATGGCAAGTGAGCCCTCAGTGTGCGTGTGGCTGTGATGCGAGAACCACAGGGCGAGCGGCGGTGAAGGGGTTGAAGTGTTTGTCCATTTCAAGTGAGAGAGAGGACTTCAGTTGAATTACACTGCTCTCGCACGGTTTTAGCACGTATGCAGGCCTGTTCAACAAAACCCTTGTTCAACAACCTGGCTGTCACTTCGTGGTCCCTGGTTTGATGTCCGGGCAACAAAGGTACAGCAGTGCCCAAGACAAACTTGCGCTACCGCAAGTGAGCCGCTGCCATCGCATGGAGCAGGGCAACAGGTCACCAGATCAATACTTCAGCAGTACACAAACTTTTAGGTAGTACGAGGTAGGCATGTAGTCACATGTACTTTTTCTTGAAGTAGTGTATGCATATATTCCAGAAGTACATGCTAACACGCGGCACACTATACGTTGTGGTAGTAGTAATAGATACTACTACTACTAGTAGTAGTAATATACCGGCAATGCTTGTGAAGTACACAGGTGTCTCACATGTGGTGCTTCATGAGCTGCAGCGCCTGTGCAAAAGCCTCGTCAACGATAGCCTTTGCCTCAGCATCCATGAGCGCAGCTGTGTGATCGCTGTAGGGACGCTCCGCAGGAAGCCCCAGGCCGCTGGTGTCCTCTCGCGGGGGGTAGGCCAGGTGCCCAACCTGTGCTCAACAGCAGCACCATGGAACACACATGGGAGGGGGTTTAAATTTGATAATTTTTGAAGTTTGTGAAGCATGGTAGTTTAGGTGCAAGTACACGGCTAGGTACGTGGTGCTTCCAGCTGGTGCCATAGTGGACTGGTGTCATCTGGCGGAGTTGAAGGTGGTGAAGTTGAAGTAGTGCTACTTGCCATGCGTGTCCCAGGCCCTTTCCTGCTACTACCTACACTATACTGAACCGAAGTACTCGTGGATTTGCAGTACAGTGTACTTTAGTGTAGAGTAGCGGTTCAGCTGAGCGGCCAGCACACAGTAGCAGCTGCGCAGCCGCCAGGACCGTACCCTGCCTGCCTGTCGTGCTCTTCGGCAACATGCTCTTCGGCAACATGCAACAGCGGTACAACAGTAGTCATACTTCGGAGTACTTCAGAAGTACTTCGCAGTATGGAGCACACCTTTGTAGCGGAGCCAGCGATTATGCTACTGCCAAGCACCGCATGCGGTGTTTACGTGTGGCCATGTGATGACAGTGACAGTGCACAACTACCCTGGTAGGCAACTACAGGTGAGCAGACACAACTTCAAGTGCGCTGCTGTAACAGCCCTGAGTGGCAGGTGCCAAAAGCTCGCTGCCTATGGTGCCTCTTGCAGCTTTGCTAGCATACACAGGCACAGTGGTGGCAATTGAGGCCATTTGCAGCATGGTACGGTGCTGTGTGCCAGTAGTGTCCGCAGCATTGTTACTACCTTGGCGCCCATGCCCTGTATGGTGATCATCTGGTACACAATCTGGGTCACCCGCTTGAGATCGTCTGCTGCGCCCGTCGTCATGGTACCCAAGTTCACCTGACGCGACAGTGGCAGCAGCAGCGGCGTATGTCACTATGTAGAGGCACAGCCGTTTTTTAAAAGCATGTGTGCACCTCCTGACGGTTGCGAAGCAACGGCCACAGTGACCGTGGGTGCCAGTGGCTGCCACACCTGCGCTGCACCTGCAACTGCTGGTCAACGCATGAGATAAGGAGCAACGAGCATGGCATGTGCGTATGCAGGGGGGGAAAGCCGGGCTGTTCGAGACCTGTGCATGGCGCTTACACTCTGCTGAGCAAATGGGCCAACTGCCACATAACTTACAAAAGGATAAATACTCCTAGAAGTACTACTGTAGTATGTATTTACATCTTGACGTGTACTACTACTTCGGCTCGAAGTATATGTACTCTTATTAAACTCCGCTTAGGGCGCGGAAAGCCCTTTGCACACGGTGCGTGTGACCAGGAAATCAGACA